>JAUTBT010034843.1:0-37137 GCA_032361225.1 Lepetodrilus schrolli
ACACACACACACACACACACACACACACACACACACACACACACACACACACACACACACACACACACACAAAATAATTTGAGTTCCGTAGTGTTCTGTGTCCATAACTCTTCATTAATCGCATCATTTAAAAAAGAAGTAGCATTTGGAGATGGGATAGTTCGGTCTTGTTGTATCATGTCAGATTGTACTATTTTATATTCAACATTGTGGATTTAGAACACCTTTATTTTACTATTTTGAGGCTGAAATGTGTGAGGACATCGAACAAGGGCCTAATTTTACCCATATAACCTTAACTCGATTAATTAAATTGGACTTAGAACACTCTGGTTCTCAGGCGACGAGCAGTATTCAGTGTCCTTTTTACATGGTCAGAATGGAGTTGTTTATTCTGTTAGATTACAAGTTATAAGCATTGTCAGAATGAAATGATTTGGTGTATTACGAGTTACTACTAAGTATTGTAGTATGAAGTTGTTTAGTTTAGTACAAGTTATATCATAATTGTCAGAATGAAGGGGGTTAGCTTATTACAAGTTATAGGAATTGTCAAAATTAATAGTTTATTACAAGGCATAAGCAGTGTCAGAATGGAGCCCATTTATTTGCAAATGCGTCTTAATGATTCCGTCTTATTTCTGTGGACTGTATCGTTTTCAGCGGTGGTTGTTTCCATGAGGACAATAGTTCTTGCTGACAATCTGGGAATCGAACACCTGACGTCATCATTCGGGATGGTTGCACTATTCCAGGGGATGGCATTTACCGTATTCCCTCCAATAGGCGGTGAGTAGCTATGGTACATAGCATTACCCTAGTACTATTTACCGTATTCCATCCAATGGGCGGTGAGTAGCTGATACATTACTCATTATCTTAATACTATTTACCGTATTCCCTCCAATGGGCGGTGAGAAGCTCTGTTACATAGCCATAACCCTAGTCCTTGTTAAAGACGTTTCGTGGCATTTATTTCGATGGTTAAAGCAATTTTTTTAAAGAGTTATGGCATCGTGTGTGGTGGCATCGTTTGTCACAATGGCTTCACTCTGCCATGAAATAAGTAGCACCCGGTGTTCGCTTCGCAGTCCTAACCATGGGAGGTGTGTCAACGTCAACGTTATTGGCTCCGTTATCGACATTGGCGGAAGAACAAATTTTCCCCAGTGCGGCGCTACCATTGCTTCTAAGACAGACACCGACGAAAATGTAACATTGGACATACATCCCCACGGCTAAGATCGAGATAAATCCTCACGGGTACTATTTCGGAGAGTGGAATCATATCCCATACGAGACACAAGATGTGGGTGGCTGTTAAACACATCGAGGCAGTTATGATCGAGGTAGTCCATAGTTAAAACAAATACAAACTATAGTTTAGAATAAATGAATAGGATCACCGTATTCCTTTGGTCCAAGCTTCCCACAAATACAATTGACATTATGTCCACACGGAATATTAATATACTAGTAATATAATAAACTATAGGTGCGGTCACATTGAGAACGATAAACGATAACGAGAGATAAAAATCGTTATAAGCTCAAAATGTGGTACCCCGTTATACTCCAACAATAACGACGATATTTCGTTCGTGTGACCGCTAAGGCGTAACGAAATTTGGAACGATTTTTGTCGTTATCGTTAACGTTATCGGGCTGGGTGTGCCCGCACTTCAATATTAGTTCATACTTCTTCAGGAAATAAAATGCCTTTAGAAGCCTTCTTAATTCTATTTCTCATCTCATCCAAAATTGATATGGTTGATCGACACAAATTATGCCTGTGTATATATGCAGATGTACTCACTAATGGAATCCACACTTTGACACGTATTACAGGCTTGAAAATGTGGACTTTGTCCGCGGTTAAGGGTTTCAATAATTAATCAGGATAATCCGGATGTCAATATATGATTAAAGTCTCCGGTCGTGTACGTATACTAATAGACGAGATAGATCGATGTCGCGTGTAGCCTTGCGTGTTTAATACCTGGGTTACTATGCCAGGTCGTTCGTGATAAGTCTTTATGTATATCATGAAAGTTTGCACGTATATTTCCCGAGTATTGTAGACGTTTTTGTTTGTTTGTTTGTTTTTGCCTTGAAGGTTCAAAGAAACTAAACATGCAGTCAATGCATGAGTGTAAAAGCGATATATAGATTTATATAAGCACAATCCCCCCTCCCCCCCCCCTCTCTCTCTCTTCAATCTCTCTCTCTCTGTTCAATCTCTCTCTTTTCAATCTCTCTCTCTCTCTATCTCTCTCTCTCTCTCTC
The DNA here is from genome assembly GCA_032361225.1 of Lepetodrilus schrolli. NCBI lineage: Eukaryota > Metazoa > Mollusca > Gastropoda > Lepetellida > Lepetodrilidae > Lepetodrilus > Lepetodrilus schrolli. The sequence continues at coordinate 2,287 of JAUTBT010034843.1, forward strand.
TCTCTCTCTCTCCCCCCCCCCCCTACCCCCACCACCGATTGAGATGAATTAGTATTCTGATTGAGTATATGGCGATACATTCTCGATGTTAAGTAGGTATAATTGCCAAGGTTTCGAGGATGAAGGCAATATAGTTCCATATTTAAAAGAAAAATTACTCTCTCTCTCTTTCTTTCTCTCTCTCTCTCACTCACACACACGCACACACACGCACGCACACACATACACACACGCATACACACACACACGCACGCACGCACGCACGCACACACACACGCACACACACACACACACACACACACACACAGACACTGCAGATAACGCCGGTTAGGGTTGTTGACCTCAACGTATACTATCTGATTTCATTCATGCATTCTTGCTATAGATAAAAATAATAAAAATAAAGGGCGGATACATAGCAGACAGACGTACTATCACCTTCTGAACAACCTTTGACCATTGCCTACGTAACAACTTTTGACGGAGGTATTATTGCCATATGGTTCACGGGATGACCTAGCCTACAATAACTTATTAGTATAACACCTTGTAAATATATTAATATTTTAAAAAATAGTAATAAAAATTGAAAAAGAATAGTAAAAGGAGGGGTGGGGTTGGATGGGGTGGAAACCACCCGGAAACCACCCACCCTGGATCCACAGACTGGTCTTGGTAACCGTCCAGCGAGTGCTAGCTGAAAGTTGTGTAGTCAGCTGTTTTGTCGTGTCCTAATCTGTACATGGCCTTGTCCCAGTGAGACGGTTATAATCACGCCCAGGTTTGTAATTTGATAATAATAGTGCTCGAAACATGCTCCGATCGTCTCGTGCGAATAATTACAAGCATTAGTAATTAATTAATTAATTAATTAACACATTAGTTAAAATTGTCAAATCAATCTTTGGATAGTGGACGTTAAAGATATGCACCATGGAAGTTATAATTATTAGGGAAACGCGTGAACATATATGATGCATTGTAGTTTGTATAAACATGCCACAACTGTGCATATACACATTTTTAGTAGTTATAAAATGTGGGTATTGAAAGAATAATGTGTACATTTATATTGCGCCAAACCCAAGTTCGAAAGAGTGCTCATAGCGCTACATTATTACCCCGGCCAATGGATCAGTATTCTCTCATTTTCTTCTCAACTCCTTGGGGAGTATACAATCCAAACTGCCTTTTATCACATGCCCATATCATTCTTCCGGGTACCCATTTTCTGCTGGGTGAACAGATCATTTTCGAACTGAGCCACTTGCCTAAGGTGACACCACACGTTATGGATCTGTTGTAGGTCTTCTTACCATACACATGGTTTTGATCGGAGTAAAACCATTTAATAATTACTATAGAAATTACGATAACACTCAAGAGCCACGGAGGATACAAATGAAATGTAACAATTCGATTTTTTTGTTTTAAATTTCAAAATCGTCTTGCACAAGGACTAGTACAAACGAACCAAATCCTGTCACAGTCGCATGCACGCGTGGGATTCATGTTCATAATAGTATTATATAAACATACAGACGACTTCTTATCTATACCACACTTGCCAACCGTATGACAAACTGTCTTTGTTTGTCGCCTTTCTTGTAGCTTGTATGTATTGCCCAGTTTTACAGTTACTATTATGCAAATAGTAGGTGACATTTTGACCAACATTTCACTAAGTTGTCAGTTTCGCATTTTGTAAAATACATATAGCGAGACATATGGTAGTAAGTTTGCAGAGCACTCTGGACAAGTGGGAAAATTAGAATTAGTATTTTTCATATGACATCTGAATATTCTGTCTTTAACAATAAGGACAATGAGATTGGTTGGAACATTCGTTCGGTATTATTCTTTGTTGTGTCAAATACTAGATTAGTTCCAATTTTTATGTTTATCCATTCTTGTACGTGTCCAGGGTGGCATGATGCACTCACATTCACACATTAGATGCGATATAGTAAATATGTGTAGATTACAAAAGTAACAAAGTGGGGTGTCAATATATCCGATCTTATTTAAATTAAAAAAATAGTAGGAATAAATCTATGTAATATTCTATATTGTAACCAACAAAGATGAATATGTTCCGTCCACCTAAAAGGTATTGACTATATGTTGTTCCATTGCTCATTCCATATACTATCTTGTAGTTCGTTTTCCCTTTAGACTTCTTTCGCTCCCATCTAAAATGACTGTAGTATCATCGGCAAATTATGAGAATACATATTTAATTAAATCAATTTCTATTCCACATATATTCTTGTTTTCCTTAATCATTCGAGCTAGTACTTCTGAACATAAGAGAAATAGATAGGGAGATAGGGGATCGCCCTGTCGACAACCTCGATACAAACGAAAGAAAAGTGTAGGAGTTCCATTTACTAGAACACATGATCATGATTGCAAGTGGTAATGTTTATCCATTTCGTAATAGTGGGCCAAAATTGAGGTATTTTAGAACATTTGGGATAGAGGACCAGTTTACAGAGTCAAAAGTTTTCTCGTAATCTATAAGTAAAAGCAGACCTGGTGTGTTGTTACCTTCAGTATAGTCCATGCTATCGTATAAAAGTCTGGGTATTTCCCCTATAAATCTATTTCGCACAAAGCCTTTTTGTTCTTCACAGAGATAATTTCTTCTAAAGCTGGTTTTATTCGTCCTGCGATCGCAGCAGATGCAATTTTATACGTAACATTTAATAGAGATATTGGCCTCCAATGTTTGAGGATATTTCTTTTTGGCTTTTTGCCTTTTGGAAAACATGTAATAACACCTTGTTATTTAGTTGAGAATGTTTTCTTATAATAGACATAGTTTAGTGATTTTATTAAGTACTTGTTATCTCCAGAAAAACTGAAGAACTCTGCGTCGAATCCATCTGGACCAGGTCTTCTATAGTTTTTCATTTTCTTTTGTTAATGCATATTACTACAATCCTCTGTAGCTATGCGATGCCATATAGATAGCAAAATAGTAAACGGTGCACTTTTTAGCTACAGAACTGCAGCTAATAATATGTTTTATGCAAGGTAGTATCTATATGTTACACACACGCCACTGCCAGTTTCGGTATCATAGTAGTATTGATTAATGCAAGTAGTGTTTAGATATTACATACAGGGACACTGATCATGGATGTAAGTATCATTATAGCATTGATTTAGGTAAGTAGTATGGATTTCGCAGCAGTATGCTTCAGTAATGATTGTTCACTGAGTATGAACGATTTGAAGGTCCTGGTGAGACTAGTATCACAAATGTCAGAGATAAGATATGTTCAGAATATTTTAGTATAAATTGCGAGAAGTCAGTTCTAAGCACACATGATGTACAGCAACATCTCAAGGGAACATATCCCAAGACCCCGGACAGACTCGCGTGCACACACTTTTATTAAGCAGTATTAAAGCCACACCCAAATTTCGAATAAGAAGTTATACTAACGAAATGAAAACTTACAAAATGACTGTATCTAAATATAGGACAGGGAAAAAAAACACATTGTATTTGATAATGGTGACAGCATAGTAGAAATGTAGCCCTACTAATGTTTACCCAAATAGTGCAGAATATTGTTTCTCTGAGCATCCACTTTTCAGAGAAAAAAGTTAGCTACGGCCCTAATGATACTAATATGTATTTAGCCACGCTTCAAGTAGGTATATAGTACTCCCACCTGGCATTGACCTGAGTAGGATTTTACACTTCCAGTACATGTTCGATGCCAATCAGCCTCACTCGTGTAGCACGTGTCCTTGAGTACAGTTCTTTTGCTTTTCGTCTCAAGAATGAAGACTCCTTTCTTCATCTTGAATGGCATGTCGATTCTCACGGAAACACCAGCACTGCGAATATTGTTTGCTGCTTCGAGGACAGGCCCCCCCCCCCCTTATATATATCTCTCTCCCTCTCTCTCTCTCTCTCTCTCATTCTCTCTTTTCTCTCCCTCTCTCTTCTCTCTCTCTCTCCCCTCTCTCTCTCTATATCTCTCATTAACGTGTTCGTTCTTTGTTCCAGGTAAACTGTACGACATCACGTCATCGTTCCTTTCGCCGTTTGCGATGGCGGGCGCAATGTACTGCATCTCATTCATCGGCAGCGTCGTCGTCTTCCTCATGCGACGACGCAGCGACAAGTACAGCAATGAGGTCGTCATCACCGTAGAGAAGATTGAGACACCAATGACAGAGGTGTCGTAAGAAGCGCCGTATAATTGTCCTCAATCTAAGAAGATTGAGACCCCGAGAACTAGGAGTCGTAGAAGCGCCGTAAAATTATCCTCAATCCGAGATATTATAACAGACAAGTCGTAAGAACCGCCGTAAAATTGTCCTCAATCTGCTGTTTCCTGCAAATATTTCACTGCCGACAACGGACTGGTTCTGGCAGACGTTTTACGTGAAAGGACGGTGGTCGTCGGACTCGTTAACGGGACAATTGTATGACCAGCTACTGTTACGTTGTAAGAAATACGAATACAAACGAAGTTATATATTTTATACGCAGTCATTGAACTATAGTCTGCTTCTTTTAAGTTGAAAAAAGAATGATGAATGATTGAAAATGCAACTGCATATTCTTACGATTGGCCATCGGTGTCTGGACACTTTTGGCAGTTTCCAAACATCGTTTTGGCATACCTGGTTCTGTTTCCATGGTGAACTAATAATGTCCAGTTATTTCAGTCGTTCATTATAGGAAGATATTAGTTCTCAGAAAAAAAACGAAAAAAACCCCTGCGGATAGCGAGGTAACTGAATAATCGTACAGTGAAAGTCTGTAATTCGAACAACTTACAGGATTCCGTGTGTAGTTTTCTAGAATAATTTCTTGGATCCTGCTTGTAGCTTATCACTATAAGAGTAGTGTGCTGAATTCTGTTGCTGTTTGCCAGAATAAGTACAGACAGTAACACGGACGACTATGTAGTTTCACAGTACAGCGTGCCGTCTTTATAATAAGTAGTCCGTAATACGGCACGCGATTCTACTTTTAGTTTATCAGTATCAGCTACTACTTGATCCGTGTTAGTCGTCGCGTATGGGTGAAATATTCCCACTGCGACGTAAAGCACTAATTCATCACCACTTGATCCTTTTCCAGTAGAGTAATGAGTGTGCAAGATCTTGTTTGTAGGATCTGGAATAGTATATAATTCTAGATGTAATTTCCTAGTGTTGTACACGATCCTGTTTGTTTAATTGTACAGTAGTACACGAACATGTGGTAGCATAACGTTGAGTAATCTCATACACTTCATATGAAAACGTATATCATGCCCTATACTATGTTCATTCTATTCCATTAACTGACATTCATATAATATATTAAAGGCCATGAGATGTATGAATGAACTATTTTATATGAATATAATGCCTCTTCTATTATCTTTGATATTTTTTTTTGCACTGTGCTACTCTTTAGCTAAATAGAGGCTCGCCTGGCCACGATATTAAACTACTTTTTGACTACGATTTCATGCTCGTTACGAGGATTTGTGAACAAAACGTGGAGTTGAGGACGAGTATTATAGAACGTTTCGTAATCTCGGGGCCTGGGCGCAAGAGAAATCGCTTATCTAATATTACAGGGGCTCGTTGCATAGAACAGTTGTAACTTATTTTATTAATTGCAAATATGATAACACAATCTCCAATTTCATGTGCGAATTTAATTCATAATCGAGAATACACGTAGAATAATTCTAGAATACAACACACTCAATTTGACACGGAAAAATTCGTCTTCTCTTGACATCTAGAAGTTTCATGATAAACGACATGCAGTTTGTTATTCTTCATAGAAGAGTTCACTGAGCACTATTACAACCTACAAGAAAATATTAATAATATATAGCAATTATTATTAAAATTTAACAACATAATACCTCACCATTTATCATATTGTACACATTTCTTGATAATTCAGGTACCATTAATACATTGTGACAAGAACGCGAGGAACATTTTAATATCATGGACCAAAATTGATGTACACAATTGCATGTATTGGGGCCTACACTATTGTTCTAAAACATTGAATACTTAGTAAAAAATATCGTGTTTTTTTCACAGGTTTTTGACTAATATCCTAAATGTCAAACGTTATGCATACTCTTACAATGTCCCATTAATAAATATATATACAAACTCCAATTTGTTTATATACACTTGTTGATAATAATACATTATCCCAAATATGACTTACAATAAGCTTGAATACTAAACCCTTCATAATAGCAACCAATTAGGCCTATTTACATTTTGTATCTAGAATTCGTGGACATTGCTGCTAATTTCTGTAATAAAGCACTGTTTACAATATTAATATTATAAGATAGCTTGGTCTTGAAACTATTACAATTATTAATAAAGCAACTACAAAGGCTAAGTAAGCCGCAATGTACAACGCATCCTTACATTAATAAACTTTTCCAAAACAAATTTTTAAATAACAACATACATGTACACTTAATATACTAGTAAGCAATGACACAGATAACAGGTAAAAGTATTAGAATATAATATAGGAGGTCAAAGGTTCTGATACAACTATTATATATTTCCCTGATATTACTAATCTAGAAATGTCGCATAATCTTTAAAGCTTGTCTTATTTGTGTCCCAGGAGACGTCATCTTTCTATAATAGACAATGCTCTGCATTCGCATGTCCACTTTTGAACACCATTGTGTCGTATCTCGAAATTCTCATATCAACTATGACATAGTATGAGACCATAGCGCTCTCGTAAGTGCCCGATCGCCTTGTACGTAACAGATCGCTACCAACACTATGGTCTCTTATAGTAGATACGAGAGTTTCGATAAACGATGCCATGCTCGGGCAGGAATGAACTACAACGACGGTACATGTATAATGACATTTCCAGCGAGAAGAAGGTTAAAAAAAATTCTCCGTTCACATGTTAGTCGATGCATATATTAGTGGGTACAAAAGGATTCCAAGGCTAAAGGCGCGGCTACGCTGAGCACGATAGCGATAAAAACGTTCCGAATTTCCTTTCATCGACGAAAAACTAATTAAATCAGTCCATCAAAAATCGCTCCATTGTAGCGGTCACATTAACGAAATCTCGTTATCATGGCTGCAGAGACAAGAGTACTACAGCTTACGTTCATAACAAAAACATTTTTCTTTCTATAGTATCGTTATCTGTATCGTGCTTGCTTTGCCTGCGCCTTCAGACGGGTGGTTCCCTGAGCGTGTCTAATAACGAGGAGCGTCATGAAGATGAGATCATTGCAGTTGAAGCCATCAACTTACCATGGCAGTATAGCTTAGATTTTTCTTTTTTTTAATGCACAAGTGCATGCGCATGTACACCATAGCACAAACTTAAGGCTTTATCCTTGGCGTTTCATTTAGGGGGCAAGGGAGAGGTATGAACCATGAATGCAAATTAAATTTTAATTATGAGGTGAAAATTGGCATTTTTTATATGCATTGTTGGGGGATGATCTGAAGAAATAGTTTAGGGTGGTAAAGAAAACATTTGAGATTCCCCCAAGAAATGTAGCATATAGGGGGAAAACCCTGAGTACTAATCTGACAGACATGTCTTGTTTGACCTAATTGGCAGCAATTGTGACTGAAGCAGTAAATTATATCACGCACACATGCACGCATGCACACATACTCTGACTAAACATAAATAATACATTTCTCAACACAAGTATACAGCCACTTCCTCCGTTTTCAGACTTGGTGATTCACATAGCTTTACCAGAATTCATGTTCGATATTAACATCACCGGACACTTTATGACAATTTGGTAACAAAAGGCACATACATTCAATTCTGGCTACCACAGTACTACTAGATTCAGTTTGGCTATAGATTCTATACATAATTCCAACATACAACAGAGCAGGTTTTGCTCAGAACACACACTAGCATGCATAGGAAAACAATTATCAGAACTATATTAAATATCATAAATTGTAAACAATCACAGGCCCATCAAAGAAATTTGAAAGTGTTTGGATAGAAAGATGGGCATCAATTTAATATTTGTTTCAGAGATATGATTTAAACAGAATGTAATCTATACATAGAAATTATAGTCTTTTGGAAAAAACAAACATTCTAAACAGAAAATGCACCTTTCAAAACAAAAGCATTCAAATTACATTACAGAAAGGTTTAATCTGAGATGGATGATGTCAATTTTCAGTAATAATATTTCCTCTTCTATCATAAATTTATATATTAAAGTTGACTTGCAAAGTACCATAATACAGAAGGTTATTGAGATTTCTCCATAAATGAATAATTTACTAATAATTTTACAGTTTTTTGGACACAATATTAGAATATCTAACATTTCCACATACAAAATAAATTTACATTGCCAAAATTTCAATTGTTGACTAGAAACAGAACCAATATATCTACTACAATCCTAGCCTAGATCGTCATAGATGACCGTGACCCATATTATCACCGATGCTGTGACCTTGACCCAGATTGTCACCAATGACTGACCAAGATTTTCACAGATGACCTTGGAACAGATAGTTGTGGTACTTACATTGCACATTGAAAATCACGGTAACCACATTATGTGAATTTTGCCAACAAGTAGGGTCAAAGAGCAAGAAAGGATTTTATATCATTTGATATAATATTATCATAAATTAAAACAATAATACAATAAACAATAAAATTGAGGTAAAGAAAAGCTTAACCATAGTCCTAACATCATACATAAACAATGCAATACTAAAACTTTGACCTAATCATTATCTTAAATTTAACCCTAAATATATTTAGAGTAAAATAAAACAACAATCCTAACCCAAACCGTATAATAATAAAAACGGTAATCTTAACCCTAACATCAGTGAAACAAAACCCTAATCCAAACCATCACCATGGTGATTGCTTGGAGAGAAAAAAACCCCACCACAACCTAAATTTGGAGTTAGAGATAACATTCTACTCATAATCCTAACATTGGAGTTTAACCCTCTCCCTGCTGGGTTAGGCACAGGTGCTTCTCTTTATGGCATCTCCAGTTACCTCCAGCACGGAGAGAGTTAACAAAACCATTTAAATTTTCACCTTGAATTTAAATAAACCCTAATCCTACCATTGGAGTTTAATCAAATTATAATCCTAACAGTAAATAATCATATTCAAATATGTCCACCTATTACAAACAATTTTGATTTTGATTTGATTAACAAGCATTGTTCTCACACAGAATTGGGACTATTGAATTTGATGGCTAAAACAGGCAGTATTTCCAATGACAAATGAAACAATACTGTTCATGTACTCAATGATAACAATGTACAATCTACAAACATGGCATACAATAATATTCTGTAATACAGTTTCTATTATTTAATATCATAAAATACCCTGGCCAGCTGGTAGCGGATGAGAAAAGCAATAATGTTGCAGAATACCTGAAACACAAACAGAAATAATTATAACAGCTTACTTGACTGGAAAATAATCATGCCACTGTTATTACAACATCTCTATTCAGCATGTTCTTAAAAATGTCATATTATAAATACATGAAAAACACTATTTATGGTTATTTATGGCTATTTTGAATATTTTCCCAAATATATTTTCGTTTTGTTTTTAATTGGGGTTTAGAGCCGCTTTCAAGATTCTTTCACTTATATCACGGCTTGTCAGCTTAGGGCAGGAGGAAATCCGCAACATCCGTAGTGCTGAATGCTGCAGTAAACCTGCGAGCATCGGCTGGTACTGACAAGACCAAGGTTGATAACTGCATTGCCACTCTACAGATAGCACATCCTATCAAAATCCTGTCAGAAAGGTAACTTTTGCAAACATTAATGCTGGGCCCCTGGGGTGGATTTTCCCAATATCAAAATGTAAAAATTAAATGATTTTATTACAGTAGTAATCCTTATGTTTTACTTGCTCAGCCTGTTTTTAAGTAAAAGATATATTTAGATATGTTTGCCCAACTAAAAACTTACACGAACACTGATAATTATAAATTTTCATATTTTTCTAACAAATTGAATGGGTAAGAAATTAATTATTTTAACTTAATTAATATGAGAATTATGGTATTAATTTTGGAGTGAATTCTCTTGATGAGTAAAACTGTTTCAAGGAATGGAATAAAAATTAACTCTGGAAATTACTTACTTGAAAGCCCAAAATAATTATTACTAGTGTTCTTTCATGCAGAGGTCCAAGAAATTTTAAAATGAGATTATTTATCGTAAAGTTTGTGCACTCGATCATCTCTCCATCCTCTCCCTGTAGGTATTTCACATCAATCAGGAAAAGCGCATGGTAGAGTTGTATGAACAGCATTCCGAATGGTCGAAGTTCGCTTTTCTTAAATTTTGCATAGCTCATTCCAACTTTGTCTTTCTCTGGAATATATCTGCATTAGGAAAAATGTAAAATTTTGAAAATAAAATCTCATAAGTATGTTATGCTGTGTTCACACAAAAGCTTTAAACCGTCTTCAAGCTGTATAAATCCCTTAAAATGAATAAAACGGTTCACACCGACGTCGCATTAAAGCGGTGCCAAATCAGTTTAACAAAGCCTGTTTTTAAAGCGACTTGAAACCGGCCTAACAAAAATGATGATGTGGCACTGTTACGTCATTGAAATATATGCCGTGTGAACTGACAACTTTTAATCCGTAATCCGTTTCCATAGACAGTCCCACGGAATTGCTTATACATGAATTTTCTTATGAATTGAATAATCTTTTAGTCATGTAGTCATATAGAAATATCAATATCACAAAATATTTGTCTACAGAGTTTCCTGCCAAAATTGTTACAGAACTAATAACAAGAGGCGTATTCTCCTTTTTTTTTGGATTCACACAAAGTTAAGGACAGAACTTTGTGATAGGTAGCAAATTGCATTAATAAATTTTACCAGCAACAGAAATCTACCTATTGCAGCATTAGTCCTTATTATGAAAGATAGGAAATGCCTGTATAAATATGACAAAATCCTAAATTGAAGGGGGAAAGTCTAGTGTTATATTGAAGGAGCACTTTATATGAGTTTTGGTTCAATAAATACGTACTTTGGCAGTCTGTGCCTCGGGCATGGCACCACTTTAAACAGTTGAGGCACAGAAAATATAAAGTTCAGAACTTGAGGTATGAAGAACAGCAACATAGTTTTACTGAAGTGACCTAAGATTGCCACCACAGCGAATGTCATTCCTGCGAAATAGCAGAAGGTGTCGCCAACAAATACTTTCGAAGGGTACCTGGAAAATAAAATTAAAATACAGGCTAACAAAGAATGCATTCATGAGTCTGTTGCTTGAAATTACTGCCCAGACTATCCATATACTATCATGCAGTTCCATTGATTGATGAAAAAGATACCATTATTATTATTATCAGTTATATTGATTATTATTGCTATTATTATTATTACCATCATTGTTGTTATTATTATTACTATGATTATTATTAATAATATAATAATTATTATTATATTAGTATTGTTGTTATTATTATTGTATTATTATTATTGTAATTATTATTATTATTATGTATTACTATTATTACTATCATCATCATTATTATTTCTATCAGTGTTATTATTACTATTATTATTATTATTATTATTATTGTTATGTTATTCACATTTCCTTGGTATGTTTACTGTTTAAAATCCTTATTCAGGCTACCTACCAGTTATGTAAAAGCAGAGCAGAACACACTCCAAAGAACGGCATCATAAAGTACATTGAAAACACGTGGTTGAAGTGGAATTCGCCTGTAAAATAAATCATAAGAGGTGGTTAAAATGCAATGAAATTTAGCTCAGATTAACAATTCAACTATCACTAAATCAATCTATTTGAAAAGCAAAAAAATATACAATAACAATAAGAAATACATTTATTTTTATTTTTATATACAACATAGTGTAACATCTTCTAAGACACACCCAGTGCATCATTAACCCTCTCCCTGCTGGATCATTAACCCTCTCCCTGCTGGATTCACACCCAGTACATCTTTCACCCTCTCCCTGCTGGATTCACACCCAGTGCATCCTTAACCCTCTCCCTGCTGGATTGTACACAAGTACTGCTATCTAGGGCATCACTGGTTGCCTCCAGCATGGAGAGAGTTAAAGATACACTACTGGCCCTGGAGTGGTCACTGAATGAGTCTCGAGGATAACTCAGTTATCACGAAGAGATGGATTATTCAGGAAATACTGTCAGTTCATTGTACAACTATTTGATCAATTTGACATCTGTTTGATCATGTTTAACATTTTCGATGTACCAGAGTCGTACCAGTTGTTTGTATTTGTCAATTAATTGAATATATTCTGTTTTGACTTTTATTTGTTGTTAAAACTATTGATGGCTAGCTCGTTGTTAGGGTCACCATTTTATGTTAAAAAATTATCGATGATCTATTGTGACACGTCATATCGACAGCTCATGATACATTGTATCTCTTATCTCGTATCGTGGGAAAACTGATATCTCATTTCCCATGTCACTCGACAGATAACATAGGGGTCTGGGAGCACTGAGCATATTATCAGTTTTGCCAATGAGTTTACTAAATTTAGTAATAAATGAACACTCATATCCTTTATTTATTGTCTGAATGATGTTGCTGCAAGATTATATGTATACTTCATTCAAGAATTCAAAGAAGCATCATATCATAATTCTTTTTGATGTCTCAAAGAAAACCAGTTCAATAACAATATCACATGTAGTTGAAAGTTCCCACCAATGAATTGCCTCTTATAAAGTGATGGACAATGTTATTAATACCATTCATGCTGACATTTTATTCATTTTTAGACTGTTTCAACTGTTAAATGTAGATGCATTGATATGCCTGTTGTCACTACAAAGAAATCGGTCAAGATAGAAATACCCGTGTATCTAGACATGAGAAATAACTCTGGTAGTAATGTGTTTTTACCTGACAGTTCGATGAAGTTGTGAACCAACACCGAGATGGCCATGACCCAGGACTGTCCGACCTCCAGGCCGTTGACCCCTGACATAATGTTGATCGCATTCGTGCAGAACACCGCCAACATTCCCATGTACACGTAGTAGAACATTCCTGGAGATAAAACAGAACAGAATGAATGTGATTGGTTGAAATGTTGTCGGGCACCAAATATGATCGGGTCGAAAATACAGAGATGCCAGATAATGGGTTAATTGTCGAAGTTGCCATAATTATTTGATGGTTTGTAATTCTTCGGATCAATAATTTGATCCAGGGCTCAATGTTAACATTTTGTCTTGGTTGTCCAATAGGACAATTTGGGGGTCGCATTCAAAATATCAATTTACCTGTCCATGCTTTTTAAACAAAAGGATTTATTTGTTGCCCAGGGACGGCCATTTTGATAGCGCTACCTATTGTAGTCTACGATGAGTGCGCTCATTGATTGAAACATGCAATGGCATTAACAAACCACAAGGATGGCCAACAGTTGGTAAAACTTCAAAATATGTGAAGGAAATATTAATTTACTACTAAACTTTGCCAGAAAATTGGGTTGTCACATTACACACCTCAATCCTACACCATCATCCAGTGCATCAATTTTATTCTGGGACATGCAGCTAAAAGATTACTAAAACTCACCCAGATTTAAATCGTAACCGAAAAGCTCTCTGAGAGGCCGCGGCACGATAATGGTTGTCGAGTTGAAGTTGACAAAGTACACCATCAAAATAGGCAGGGACGCCATTGTGGGAAGCAAGAGTTTGTGACGCCATTTCAGCTCAACAACGTCGTCGGCAAATCCCAGGAAAATCATACAGCAGATAGACAGGAGAGCTGCGATGAACTCGACATACTGCAACAAACAGCGTATATATGGGAGTTAGCTCACAGCATGCTTACAGTGGGAGGTTAGCCTGTAGTTTATTGGTTAAATTGGGATTTGGGCCGATTTCAAGGTTATTTCACTCATATAAGCTTGCATTGTATCTGTGTGTGTGTGTGTGCGTGCATGCGCGTGTGTGTACATCGACTGCTTTTACTAGAATGAAGTTCCACTGGAATATCATTTAAAATCCTAATGGATTTAATGAGTATAGATTTGTTTCACTCACATCATGGCTTGCATGCATATGCCATACGTACTGCTTGTACTAGTCTGGATTTCCACCAGTTGTTATAGTGCTAGCTCACTTTGAGGTATATCAGAGGTATATCAGTCCTTGCCGACCAGTCCTTGCTTTACCCCTTTAATGCTGAGCGCCAAGCAGGGGAACAAGTACGTCTTTTAACGTCTTTTGGGATCGAACCCGCAACCTTCCGCACTCCGGGCCGACGCTCTAACCATTACGCCACGGAGCCGGCATATGGGTATAGCCCAACAGGCAGTGACGCTATATGTCATTCATGTCCATGCTCAGTGTCATCAATAAAGTCATAGAAATGGAATACATTCACTAGATAATTTGGACATCAGTTCTGTCAGCTGAATGGTAAAACGTATTGATTATTGTATAATTTAACATACCTCTGCTACAATTTAAATACCTGAATACACAAACTCTTATTTGCATTTAATATCAGCACAAAACCAAGAGATGGAAATCAATAAATGGTTGTTACCATGGTAATAACTTAATATCAGCTGGGGCTTGCTGTATTAACTGATTACACAGGCTTTCAGAATACAGTTTAAAATCCAATAATGATAATTTACATTAACGAGCACATTAGAACAGGTGCATCAATGCAGGTGAATAAATAAATACTCCTCAACTGCAATTAATAATGGCGAAATTTACCTCGTAATGTGGAATTCGTCTGTGCCAATGTCAAACAGATGCTTGTAGAATGCCAGCATGTTCAATAAACAATTTATCCTCAAATAAAGAGACTCAAACAGAATAGTATTGTTAACTTGTAGAAAAGATAAAGAAGTGATGCTATTAAACCATGAACAGTGAACTGTTTGTCTTCCATATACATGTTATATCAAGTAGAAGATGGGTGATCTCTTTCAGAATCGAACATATCTGAGATTGGTAAACATAAACAAACAGGAAAAGAGCCGATAATACTAATAAAACATCATTTTGTAGAAAATAGTCATCACTGCTCATGGAATAAATTGTAACGTCACCACTTCTTTGGGTTTTCTACAAATGACGGTTCTGTTCAAGTCCCTTAATAATTTGTATATGTGAACTCTGTTGTATTTAAGTAAGCCCTATCACGTTTAGAAATAGTTGTCACAACTTAATAATTTGTATATGTGAACTCTGTTGTATTTAAGTAAGCCCTATCACGTTTAGATATAGTTGTCACAACTTAATAATTTGTATATGTGAACTCTGTTGTATTTAAGTAAGCCCTATCACATTTAGATATAGTTGTCACAACTTAATAATTTGTATATGTGGACTCTGTTGTATTTAAGTAAGCCCTATCATGTTTAGATATAGTTGTCACAACTAAATAATTGATTAGGTCATCGATAGGGTATTGATCAGGAAGTTAGAATTTGCAGATCTATTGTACAAGATTTGTATGTTAATTGTGATGCAAGCAGTATATTAGTCCATATTATGAAAATCCTTCATTACAATGCTTTATTAATATCCTAAATTGTCAATTTATATATTTCATGCATTCAAGCTGCATAAATCTATTCATGTGTAATGCACAACTATTTATTGTTCCTCGATATACATGTGCATTTCTACATCTGTTGTATTACAATTCTTGTATAGTTTGTGCTTTTTTACATAAATTGTATGCCCTGTGGTGACCTTTGACTTTGACTAAATAAACTCATTCATATCTACCTCATGATGTGGAAACTTGTCAGTGTTAATGTCTGACAGATGTCTGTAGAATGGAACCGGGATGAAAAGAAACATGATCATCAGAAAGACAGCTCCACAGATGACCCCCAGCGCTTCTGGTCTTGAGAACACAAAGAATAAAGAGATAATTGTTAGGGCTGGCTATTGATACGGATATGGCATATCGATAATCGCTAAGTAACTATCGACCAATTATTGATAAATAACGTACAAATCAGTTTGCTTTACGTAGGGCAGAACAATATTAATTCTGCCTCTGCGTTCTGTGTAATCATGTACATTGACATCACTGCTGTAAAAATTGGCTTTTTAGCATATTGGATAACATTCAAATGAATCTTTTTTTTACATGAATAGTGAGAATAAAACAATTGTAGTTAGAATTTGCCACAATTTTGAAAATATAGATATGCTGCATTCAACTGAGTAAACTCTGTTGTGATCTTTACCAAATGTGTTTTCACAAAATGCTTGCAGACCGTTTCATAGCATTCTATTCATATATACAGGGACATCAAATCCGGCAAAATGCCAGATTTAAAATTGCCAATCCAATATACCAACGCAGTAAAGACTTTCATAATAGCTGCATTGTTCCAAAGCAAAATTCATGATTGCTGATGGAAATTTTTGCCCATTGCTTTGTAATTTATTGGAATTATGTATTACGTTATCTGTATATTACAAAAAGGTAATGATCAAAGCATAGCAAAACCATACAACCTAATACATGCATGTAATGTTTTCGAATTTTACCACTCATGGATGATCTGCTACTTTCGACATTGATAATAACATGTGAGTTACAAGTACATTTAAAGCTTTAGTTCGTCAGCTATAAATATTTATTGATAACAGTTTCTATATTGATGATAGTTATTTAGTTCCATCGAGAATAATTGCGACTTTTGATATATTTAGCCAGCCCTAATAATTGTACGTGTAGCAGGGCGAGACATAAGATGCTCCTACTGGTCTTGGCAAAAGGGGGGTTACTCCTGGCCTAAGTCGGTAGTAGTTGGACTCACAATCCAGAAACTCGGGTACAAATAACAGGATCATCAGGTCCTGTGACACACAGAGTATGTTATCAGTTTTTTAATGAATAAATTTGGTATTGTACTTGTGTATTTCTGTGTAAGCTATGTGATTCTAGCATGTACATAGTTTAACAAATGGTAAACAAACTGAACATATATTATACAATTTAATCATCTACATCAGAAATTGGGTTAATATTGTGGGGTGTGTTTTTTAAACAGAAATGCAAATTATCAGAATGCAAGTGGAATAGTACTGAAAATTAAGACAGATGGTAGTAATAGTTTTTCTTTCTACTAAAGTATTCAGCAGAATTTTTATTGATTTAAATGATAAAAAGATACATAATACAAGTGTGTGTGTGTGTGTGTGTGTGTGTGCACATGTGTGTGTGCGTGCGTGTGTGTGTTCATGCATGTATGGTTGTGTATATTATGAGCACATATATTATATGTTTGCCGATTAAAGGTCCATTAATTGCAGCTATACATAATACAGTACCCACCACTTTTGACATTGTTTTCCACAGACACCGAGACATTATTCGTGTCATGTGTGCTGTACTCCTGGTCGACTCTTGGGTGTACACTTTGGCCCTGCTTAAGGTCGGTTAGTGATAATGCTTAGACATTATCACTGTGATTACGGCCAGAAATGTATATTACAAATTAATCTGTTTCATTTTAGAATTTGACTTTTGACATCAATCTAGATTTTTTAGTATTATGGCTGATGAAGTAAGCATAGCGAAGCATTATCACTACCCGGCCATAAACAGGGTAAAGGTGTACACTCTGCATGCTGCTAATACTATAAAGGTTCTGAACGTATTTGGTGATAGTTTATTAGACAGATTTCTTTTTATTAATATGCAAATATTCTGCAATTTATATTTTGGCTAGGTACTACAAAATAACAAATGGTAGCGTTTTTTGTGTGTTTTTTAAAACATTTTATAATATATTGCTGTTCATCGGCTTACACTTTTTCCTTCGACGTCTTGTTCATGTCAACACCAAACAGATTCGCTTTGATAAATATCTTTCCGAACACGGGAATAATGTTCCAACACAGGAGAAAGCCGGCTGCCGACATGGCTGCGTTAATAAGCAGCGCCAGCGTCGTGTCTCTATCTTGTAGGCTCATATCTAATGAGTCTTTGCTGACACGATCACAAAACAGTCTGCTACGACGCCATGACACATCACACGAGACTACTGACGAGATTTCATCATCCCGATCTGTGCCCACTCGTGTCATCCGGTATTTGACCATAACTCTGTGTGTGTGTGTGTGTGTGTGTGTACTTTATGGTTGTAAGATTAGGACTAGCATATCAATAGTATATGAAATACAAATTATTCTATATTGTATCTTAATCTGGTTACATCTCAAGATAGCTCGAGATTCTTGTAACCTTCTCTGCTGACCATAAACTACTTGTTAGCTTATTAACTATAATCGTGTTGTATGTAATGAATAAGGGTGTTATGGAGCCACCAAAAAAAAAAAAAAAAAAAAATTAAATTGGTACATGATACTGTCATAGTGTGAAAAAATGTCATATGGATTTCACATTGTTGTATATAATTTCAATACTTCACATTCATATATATGGATAAATTATGTTTGTTACAATATATAATATTATGCGAATGCATTATATTATACTTCTATAAGTTTATATTTAATAATGTTAAATCTTAATTAATTAGGATTAGTTAGCTTGTCAGTCGTTGGTGGCTCCGTGGCGTAATGGTTAGAGTGTCGGCCAGGAGTGCGGATGGTCGCGGGTTCGATCCCCGGCCGCTTCATACCAAAAGATGGTAGTTGTTTCCCCCCTGCTTGGCGCTGTGCATTAAAAGGGAATTGTACAGCAACGGCTGGTCGGCTCAAAGTCAGCACAAACTGCGACATGTGGTATTTCAAGTGTACTAGCACTATAAGACTGGTGGAAATCCAGACGGTGTCCTACCGCGAGAGCGACCCTATGTGTGAAATCAATTTAAAGCATCATCGCGAGATCGCCCAGCGGTATATCTTTCATGTACTTTATTGTTTTCTTAGTAGCGTACCCGATTCCCTGGGTGTTGGCAATTGTTAATATTGTAATATTATATATTATAGGTGGATTTTTTTGTTTGTAATTCCATATGAAATATTGGTCGAGATATTACCAATGCAAAGACTATGCAGACATTTATTTTCTATATTTTTGTTAATATTTAAAAAATCTATAGTGCTTATTATTTTGTACTTCCATACTGAATATTGGTTAACATGAAGCATTAAATTAATCAATCAAGTTGTTCTTTCGTTTTCTCAACACCTCGCCACTCTCATTCACTTGTTAGTAAAAGTGTTATAATGTGTATTAATTACGGGTGTAGGATAATGTCCACTAGGATAAAAGCCCCCATATTGAAAACAAATATGTTCAGCAGTTAATAAGATTTTGTTTTTGGATGACTTCCATACTGAGGGAATATTGATGTTGGCTTGATTTTATAAGCCTTTTGATCAGTACTCAGACAATTCTGAACTGCTCTTAAGTAAATGTTTACAAAAAAAAGAAAAGCTTTTAATTATTCCAATGTCCAAATTGCAGAGAGGCTTCTTTTAGCAATTGCTCATTGCCATTGGCTTCTCCTTGTTGTTTGCGCGTAAGTCTTGTAGTCACAAGGTAGATTGGGGATGGTTAGGGTGTGGGGTGGGTGTGTGCGTTGGGGGTGGTGGAGTAAGTTGATAATGGTGTTTGTATAGTTGATTATTTATTAATGTGAATTTTTGTATTAATATCAAACTTTTCAGGATATGACATAGGGGTGGGGCATTTTGTCAATTTTTCCCATAAGGCAATGGGCTTTTACCATAAGGGGATTTTGATCTAGGGGCTTTTATCCGTATACCATTAATTACTGTCGGGTAAGCTAGTCGATATTCTCTCGAGAGCGACCTGTAAATTCCTATATATTCTCCTTTTTACACATAGGGTCGCTCTCGCGGTAAGTAACCATTTCGGCAGACTGGTCCCTACTTGGGGTACATCTGTCTCACAGCATGGAGCTGGAGAGCAGGTAATACTAACTTACCGCGAGAGCGACCCTATGTGTGAAAAGGATATTATAGGAAGTTACAGGTCCATGCTGTGAGACACATGCGTCCCAAGTAGGGACCAGTCTGCCGAAATAAGCTAAGCTGCAAATGTCAAAATTCCGTCCTTGATATTCTGCCGTGTTGAATCGGTGACATAGCATTATATGGGTTAGTGCGCAAGAATGTCCTCAACGTTATACTTTCGGTTCGTTGAACATCGTGAGCATTTTGATTTGTACGCAGGACAATGCTAATTTTCTAATGTCACGTAGATTCCATTACGGTATTTGTCATGTAAAACTGAAATTTGGGAGAGGGTAGCTTAATTATAATCAAGGAAGATAAATAAGATGATTAAGCCTATGCATTAAATGAATTAAAATACGTACGATGTTGAATACAATCGTCGCAAATACGTTGAGGCAACTAGTCGACTACTACTCGACTATACTAACCAACTAGTCGACTAGGAAAATCTGGTAGTCGTCTTGTCCCTACTGCATTGTATATCTTTCATCCCACAATGTGTGTACATTCATTGTGATCCTGTAAGGTATATGTTTTGATGTATCATCATTCAAATCAGTTCGGAAAACCAGCTATACACGACGTATTCGTATATCGAAGAGTTTGGCATACCAGCTCTTGAATTGTGTATTATTGTACTATACCACGAGTTGGATATACCGCTTGTTGGATCTGTCTTTGAGTTGGATTATCCGCTCACTGTTACTGTATTTATGTAATATGTGAATTACTAAAGAAGTTAGAAACGTCATCTTCGTTTTCATTACCGTGAGTCACTAGTCCGCGAGATGGAGCGATAATGTCTGTCTAAAATGATGGGCCACTATATAACATTCAATCAATCAGACGCTTTTTTTGCGGTCCAACAGCGAGCTGAACTTTTGCTTCAAAAATTTGTTTTCGGTATCAGCGTATTGAGGAAAGCTTGGACTTTTGGTTTCAGACATGATTTATATTCATCATTTGCATGGTTCCATTCAAACATCATATCATTTTCCTGATATTTTCCACAGCTACATCCCATTGCATGTTTGTAAGATTATTTCAAATCTGATTGGTGAATCAAGTTGTTCAAATACCGTATCTAGAGTCAACTCTGCCTGAAAATTGTAAGAAATCACCATAGAAAATTTGTTAAATAATTTTAACTGCTCATTTCCAAAAGTTAACTTTTAAGTATTTACAAGCATGAAGTGAAACTATATCTATCAAATTCAAGGTATTTTCAATGACTTTTAATTATTTAATGATTGTTGAAACACATCCCTCCATGTTCTTTTATATATGGAGAGTCACCGACAATTGTACCATGTCGAAATATTTGTATCGTATGACACGTCCCTAAAAATACAAATAAATATATCATAGCATTCATGATTGTAATAACCGAAAATACCCCATAAAAATTGACAATAATGTTATAGATTTACATCTAACAACTACATAATCAATGTTTTTACGAGGATCACTTTTATTCACGAAAATATCCACGCTGTTCCATTGATAATGGCCCATCTGATAAAAACAGCACGTCGTTGAATAACATAATTCGAAATACTTACAGCCCAAAAAAAACCCCAGTCATCAAAATGTATTTATTTGGTTGCAAAATTGAAGCCTCGCTGACTGTATAATCATGTTATATATTTTGCAAACGAGGTTCGGACCAGTGTAGTAATAAAAGGGATGGGGACCCTGATCTCCACCTTTGCCAATAAATCTCCAATACGTAGCCTGTTCAGTCGTACAAAAAGCCTATTTATGGCTTCACATTGTTTTTCGCTGGCGAAGATCCGATAGAAATATAAAGTAGTGGCAAGTATGTCTAATAGAGGCGTGGTTACACCCTAAAAGATAACAAAATAACCATTAATCACTAATTATTCGAGAAGTGTTGACATTGTGTTACTACATCTCTACTAGAATCTGCACACAAGCATACCGTAAGCGCACGGCGCGTCCGGAAAGTACCAGTTGGCCATCCCCGGAAGTTGATAGGAGCGCGATTTCCCTTGCACGCCCTATTGTTACACAATGTGCAGAGTTGGCTGTCTACGGAGTATGTGCGTCCGTGGGACTGCATTCGGTCAAGGTCGCACTGAATCACATCACACACACACACACACACACAGACACACACACACACACACACACACACACATACACACACAAACCACCAACACCACGACCATCAACAAAGAACATCAGCTTCAAGACAATTATTTTATTGTATAAAAGATGTTATATTGCACTCTTAGCTGTCGTCGATCGTCTGTGATAGATATATAGAGATTGGCTGGAATGAACAAATATATTTTGTAGATCATTATCCACGTGGCATGATGATATAAGGAAACCAAATGGGCACAAGGGGTTCGAATCTCTATACCAGTAGGTCTAATCTAATTAACATCAGGCGCTGAAAATACGAAATATATTTTTTGATTAATAATGTGAACATGTATATTGCGCCAAACTCCGGCTCAACTCAAGGTTTTGTTCACAAATCCCTATAAAATCTGAGCTTGAGCTATGAAATCGTACTCAAAACGTTTGGTAATCTCGGGTCTAGATCTCAGGGGCCCATGTCAGGCTCAACGGAGGACAAGCGTTTGTCCAAATATCTTATATTAATGAGACGTATAATAATTAACGCCGAAGATCATGCATGTTAAAAAACTACTGTATCACACAATTATATTCAGAAACCTAACATGAAGGAACACATATTATCTTATAAAACCTCTATATTATCGTAAATACATCACTTCCTATATTTTCGAGTATCCCCCGTCATATGGGTTAAATACGTTTGATACTGACCAAATCAGTAATTTAATATGGATCCATTAATTAAACATGGCAACTCTCTACTAGACCATTGAAATCCTCATGCCCATTTGTAATAATTTTCGGTGAAAATAGCACGGCAGTATTAAAAACAAGAGGCTGAAAAATGGACTCTGTACAATTTGTTGGTGATTCGAAGTGAGACAATGAACTCGCTCAGAGCAAGATGCAAGTAAAGATAATGAAGATGAATATCTATTTGTGTTACATTTCTTCATTAATTACAACATTTTGATATTGTAATATCATAATTATTCACACAAAAAAAGAAGATATTGTATATGTATATCTTTCCGTATACACTGGCGAGAAAGATGTATGTAACGTACATTCACAGAAGCAGTAGACTCATAATTAATTAAACTGGCCATTCGTGTTATATTCTCAAAATTCAACTTCTCTGACAACAATTTAAAAAATAAAATAAAATAAAATATGACCCAAACAAAATTGAGATTATGTGTGAGTGATTATGGAGTTTAACGTCGCTGCGGGAATCCTTCACCCATTTGCTACGAAGATTACGCGTAAAATTGCATATGGATTTTTAGATTCAGTTGACAACTGTATTTGTTTAACCCTTTCCGTTGCTCTTTATGGCATCTACTGGTATCTTTAGCACAAAGAAAGTTAACCCACTCCATGCTGGATTAAGCTTCCGGTATGGATATGGTTAACAGTCTAATGACGAACCACGCAGACCGTGTTAAATAATATATTAATTGAAGTACAGATGTGAAATCATATAAATAAATGACTGTAACCAATATGGTTGACGATGAACGATGATATAGGTTACTAACATAATCGACATCACATATCCGACAATCTTTAAATGATAATAAATAGAAAACACTGACTAGAACAATCATGGCTTAAGACATACATAATATAAGACGGTGGACAGTTTGACACTAAAAAACAGCCGCTTACAACGTTAATTATTACGTTTTTAAAATAACGATATTATGTCATAAATATATTAATCATTTCATAAGGCAAATATAAAAAAAATAATTAATAATAACCATATGATGTACAATACTAAATGCACATAAATTGAAGTTGACAATATGGAATTCTTGACTACGAAGAAATGGATTTTTAGCAGATCTTTTTGGCGAAGCACAGTGTCTCATATATTACCATGTGTAGAATAAATAAACATAAAATGGTTCATTTGCAGGAATCGTAAAACAAACCTAATAGACAACATAATATCATTATCAGCATTTGAGTTTCCTGAAATAATATGTACGACTCCTGGGTACAATAAGTTATCGCGTAACATAAAATCGCATATATACAAGATGATCATTACAATAAACGTGATAACAGCCCAACAATGCAATATAACTGCTTTCTATAATTCAAATCGATCATTCAATCAGGCAAAAACATGAACATAGGACTTTATACAGAGCAATGATGAAGGTGATGCAATAATAATAATGAGCATATAGAAACACATAGCGCAACAATTCTAGCACGTATTTGGGGAACAAAGCAACTCTACAGAATAATTACACATTGCCTCCGCTAATATTGAACAGTTCTTCACGTAATTTTCTACTGATAAACGAAACTTGCAAATATAATGTACTTATTTTAGTTCATATCTGCAGCGATACACTGTGCCAGTGCCGAATCCAGCAGGGAGAGGGTTAAATCGACGCGAGAGGTAATCAGATAGGCATTATCATTACATTTCATGCGTTTTGTTTCATATTATCATTCAATAAACATGGCTTGCGGAATATACTATCTGAACCGAATGAAACCTTCTTTTGTTTGTTCTCTCAATAAAAGATTAGCTACTGTATATCTGATTACCTCTCGCGTCGATTTAACCCTCTCCCTTCTGGATTAGGCCCTGCTCTTTAGGGCATATCATGTTGCCTTCAGCATGGAGAGGGTTAATCTACACTGAATGTTTCCCTTTTACATTCTTACGATGATTATCTTCCGAGTTCATCGCCATGACCTATTAAGGATATTAGCAATTTATACATATTTGATTATTTTCAGGTAATATTTACGTGGTAGATACGGTAATACATTTACGCTAATTTCAATAAATACATTTCACAACCTTCAAGGTCGAGTATGTACACACCAAGCAACCACAAGGTTCCCATACAGATACAACCAACACACTTTGAATGTATTAATTGGTATAAATTCCGAACACCGAGAAACTCACCATAATGCTATAGAAGCATCCTAGATGATCATTGCACAGAGCGATATTAAGCCCACCGCACACAGAGGGCATTGTGCTGTGCAGAGTGCGCAGCACAATCCCCTCCGCGTGCGGACTACTCTTTGCGAGAATTCGGCCACTCGAGGCCGTGTGACAATTATCTAGTACAATCCCCTCAGTTTGCGGACTACTATTTGCGAGAATTCGGCCACTCGTGGCCTTGTGGCAATTTTCTCGGACTGCGCACTCTGCCACGTGTGGCCGAGCACACAGAACAATTCCCTCCGTGTGCGGTGTGAATTAGAGCTGTGAGAGTCGTTAGAAGTTATGACTGAATAGCGCTTCCATCATTCTCTGGAAGAGATCTTTAACCCTAAATATAATGTAAATTTAGTTACTAATAGTTATTAAAGATTTTATATTTTCTTATTTGGGGTTACAGGTTAATGCCGGGGTGTGTAAAACATCCTAAGGATCCAGTCGCATTGGAACACGTGGTCATTACATTTCTATGTTATTAAAAAAGACCTAAGAGGAAGAGAATGTATATTTGACAGCTCGTACGTGCTTGCAACTGTTTTGCAAAAGTTTTATCCGTTTAAATTATGTATATATATTTTTTTTATATATATAAATAGATCTAAAGTATAAATAATACATTTAAAAAAATATATATCCCACATAAATTTTATTTCAGCGAAATTGTGTCGGAAATTGCGAATAATTGATTAAATCAATAGTTATAGATTGATGCTATTCTACTAGTAGTTGTATTCACATGTGTATTCTGTATGGAAACCATCTGCACAAGAACGACTATTCTAAAATGCCGCATCGTGCTGTAATTCTAAAGTGGGAGCAATTCAACAAACCGTTGTAACATTAATTTCACATGATGCAAAACAGTTATTGATTAACCCAAACTGAAATATACTTGCGTTCATAAGAAAGTTCAATTTTGACGCAATATGTATATGCACAGTTAATATTCTGTTTAATTAAAAGGATAATCTGTAATTCACAGAGTACTTTTTTAAATTTCATTTCTTTTTAATTGTTGTGACAATTTGTAATTTTTTACATTATTACAAGGGATTCTTGAAAAGCACCACAAGGCTACAGCAGGTATGACGCCACAGTACTGATTGTAACCCGCTATTCGAACAAGGCTCCGTTGCCATGGCAACTTATGGAGCAAATGGGTTTTCAAAAAAACCAACACAACATTATAAAATAGCTTCTCGTACTCAATTGCATTCTAAATATTTCCAAACTGCCCGAAATGTTGAACTATCTGACAAAATCGTGACGTGTTCTTGTAAAGAGAAAGTTCACTTAGCCGACATTTGCAACTGGCGATCGACTGCGTAACACTTTCCAAAGGGCGCATCCAGAATGCAAGTTAAGAAATATTCCAAAATCCAATTGAGACGAAATTCTAATAAATATAGATACGTGGCAACAAATATATCACAAGACAATGGAACAATCAGGGGGCCGAAAATGTAACACACTGGAATACGATAAACGTAACTAAGAAACATAATGGGTTAACATACAATATTTGTACACAACGCAGCACACATGGACCCAGCTGAAGGTGGATATTCAGGCATGAAATTGTTTTATGACATGAATCAATGAAATATCGACGATGACGATGCGTGATGACCGCAAGTTTGTATGCATATGGGGTTAAACAATGGTTCCCAAATGTAATTTTAAAATAAATCATACTTTCCATGGCAATCCATAAATATGAAAGCGTGGATGGTTGACAAATTAATCCGCTCTATAAAAAAAAAAGGCAGATTGTACTGTTGAAACCGAATATATTTAAAACAAAAGTATCTTTGTTTTACAACTTCAGTCTATTGAGAACGAATTCCGAGGGTGTCGTCTAAAAATTGGTTTGTCCATATTTGGATCGGTTTATGAAACAGTATATGCCACACCTTCCTGCAGTGGTTCAATATATTATGAAAGCACTAATACTGATGCGCATGGATGAACATAGGGTATGTAGTATGTACAGTAATCAGCAACATATCGATCACTAACCAACACAGAATCACATTGAACTGAACGAGTAGAGGCTGCCTACTAGAGCCATCGTGCTTTATGATTGGTCCATATTTACCTTGCATTAATCAAACTGACCAATCACAATGAACTTAACGAGTAGAGGCTGCCTACTAGAGCCATATCTTGCTTTGTGATTGGTTCATATTTATCTTGCATTAATCAAACTGACCAATCACAAAGGGTGACAGAGATCCAACAAAATATACAACTTTAAGGCAGCCGTAAGTTACGGATTTTCCGACATCCGAATTATTTCGAAGGAAAAAGAAGACACACCACAAATTCTTATAAATTCAACATAGTACTCTTGCGAACGCAATACAATTTGGATACTAAGTTAATAAGGGCACATTTTTTTTCTGTTCATTCGTAGGACTCTATTTATTCAAAACATACACACATGAGCAGGGGTCAGTTTCACGGGGTGAATTCGATTCCCTACTACCAGGGCTACCATAGTGAGTGGCCATCAAGTATAACGTCTGCGGGAATCTTTCACCCATTTGCGACGATCGTTTTTTTTTTATTTATAGCACGTGACCATAATTCAACTATGGTTAACCATGGTTCAACCCACCAATAAAGGCAGGTTAAAACATGGTAGATGTGTGACGTCACGTATAGTTGAACTATGGGTAGTTCGATCGTCTAGGGTAAGCCTAGTTAGAGTATATAGGTGATTGATCTCACTCACACAATCTATTGTGGTAATAAAGAATAGCTATAACCACAATATATTTCACACATCATTATAATAGTCATAGCGCTACTGTTGTTTCCTGCAACTGACCCCTTGGTTGGTAAACATACCAAAAATCTACGTACCTCTGCCATTTTGCTTCGAAAATATTTCCCCCTAAAATGGTTCAATACTGAATGCATAATATAGATCTAGAACATGTCGATATTCCGATATACTGTTTTGACGTTGATAACGACAGAGATATATTTTACTGGCAAATCGTCTTGGCAGAGTCGAGAATAAGACCGCTAATTAAAAGGACGTACACTCCCAATTGTACAACACTGACTAACAAAATAGTGTACACAAAAAACTCCCATTTGGTGTCACATTTGTCAAATCTAAATCCGATTCGAATAAACAGAGTCCTAGCATACATATGTATGTAAACACCAAGGTATGATTTAGCTGCATATTGAAGTTGTCTCCTCGTGGACAACGATATAGTTTTGTACACAGTCTCAATTGTCTTTCAGTAATATTTGTTGGTTGAAAAAAAAAAGCGAGATCATTAGAATATTGCGAAGCTATATAGTGTAGTTGAAACTGTCGGCTGGGTTTCTAAAAAGTCTAGCTCCTATGGACTAGATAATGTTATATCCTTCATGAAGTATGAAATATTGCAATCTTATAGATGTGGGGAAATCATAAATAACTCTCACGTGATGTCCTTGTCATCTATTTTCACACCATGGAATATTGTGCTGGTAATGCCATGTACACCACTATCCATGTTCAAACAAATTCTCAATCTGCTTTGTCTTCCCTCGTCCTTGAAAACTGTCCGATCTATATTCACTATTTTACGAACCCCTTCAGCTACAATGCTTTCGTGTACAACGAGCTCTTCATTTGTCAGATTCCACCTCTGTCTATACAGTATAATGCCATGATGTCGGTAACCGGAAGCGGAATCAATTTTCTAGACCGACTTTCGGAAAACGTTCCAATCAAAATCGCCGTCGTGCTCCTTCTTTAGCAAAAACTCAGCGAAGCTCTCTCCAATTGTCCAAAGAAAGCACATCCACAATCTAGAGCTCTTGAACATAAAACACGGGCTGAAGCTTCCGAACACGAGTTGGCACTCCACAAACGCCAATGAATCTAAAACGGACCAACGCACGCACACCGTCCCAAGACAACACTTAATATTACGGACAAAGCAATCAAACAGCGTTTTTGTCTTCAGGACGTGTTGACATCTTTTCTTCTCTCTCTGCTCTTCTCTCCCTTGACTCGTTTCAGACACAATTGGTAAGTGAATTCAGGCCTCCCTTATCAATCAACTTTTGATAGAAGCGTAATTCTGGATATGCTCTGTCTTTTCTAAACTTGTTTGCAATGGAAAATAGCAAATTAGTTACCTCAGGATGTTATGCATTCGATTCATAACAATTGGAAACATTGTAGAAATAATATGTTACTGACTGGGGGGAGATATCTCCTTATTTGTCACGAACTCTCTGCGCATGCTCATACACACATTGGAAACCTACGAGTACGCGCGGAAAAAATCCATTTACATATCGTAGCCCTATCGATGTCACAGGAGATAACAAATACAAAACACGTGTTGGTGGATTTGATCTTTTTTCTTTCCTCACATTTCTTTTTGGCAAGCTGTCATCTCCATAACAGGCGATGTGCACACCTTACACTCTGTCTGTATTTCCAGGAATCGCACTGAAGTGAACATTTTGCAGATTATAAGTGGACAGCGATAGGATTTGTCAAGGGGAGATAATCACACTATAGTGAAGTCCTCCGTATACCCCTTGTCCTTCTTCTTGTCAGTATGCTGCCGAAGTTGGCCATCGGACTCCGATTGCGGCACGGGACGGTAGTGTCTGAAATCGGAAACAATTTTGAATAGATAAGAAACGAAATGCGAGTAATGTTATATCAAAATCAAATATTCCTGGAATAATACATAGAATACTCATAGCGCTACGATCATTCGTTGTAATCGGATTCAGTATGGCACAGTACAGCGGTATACCGTATCTATTTTTCTAAGGGTTTGTTTCCTGACCTGTCAAGTAGGCTAACCCTCTCCTCTTCCTCCTCCTGTGGACTACTGAGCCCAGGCTGAGGTAAGGCCATCACGAGTGGTTTGTTCTCGTCAGACCCGGGCGTCTTGAGGCTGACATCATATTTCACCTTGGAGTGGGGGGTGCCACGCCCTGTAGAGGAGCACGCTGAGGGTGGGGAAGAAAAGTGGGTGGGGGGCTCATTACACAATGTTGATATATTCGTATTCATAGTTTTCAAAACACGAGTAGTATAATATCTGAATCTTAGAATGTCCAAATTCCCCCGTAGAGTACGTTGGAGTATAGTATTATGACGTAAATGGTTCCTATTGCAAATATCCCGGTAGATTATCGCGGTTTAATAGGTGGGAAATGTATGCAACCCCGAAGCCATCAAAAGAAATATAAATAGTATGGTACAATATGTTTCTTATTGCTTATGTATTGCGTCGTGAATGCTTATCATGATCATCAAGGTTTTACGAGTTCCTAGGAACATAAATTCATGTATAAATCATATATATTCGTGATGTACGTCAAGATATTAAATGTCAAACCTACCTCGCCTTTTCGTGCCCTTGGTTGGGTAGGCGTACCCCTCGGGTGGACTGTCGGAATGTGGCGAGTCTCTTCCGGCGAATGAATACGTCACTTCCTCACTGTTTGTACTCGTCGTGCTTGTCCTACTCTGTGCTCTGAAATACGACATCGAGAACAAATCCTGGTTAGTTAATTATCATAGGGTAAATATGACTGTCGATGCTGACACCAATTCATTAAAGAAACGCAGGCCTAACAGTATACACAAGCCGCGACATGAGAGAAACAACGGTTACTCCGAAATCACCCCTAGTGCGGCTTTAAAACTCAAACAAAACCACGTAAATCCATATTTTGGGCAGCGGGCTGTGATCATGTGATCTAAATCGCCCAATCGACTACTATTACTGATACTGAGTGATTGTTTATTAGTGTCATGCTTATGATATAGCAGAAATAATACATTACTTAACGGATAAGTACTGGCATTCCTGAATACCAGCAAGTATGTAATTTTGAAACAAAAATATATTAAATTAATTTGGGATGGAAAGAAAATATATCTGGACGCACCTCGGGACAAAAGACGTCCCCATCTGTCTCTTGCTAACTATCTGTCCTCTCTGTTTGCCCCGCGTTCTTCCCCGCATTCGCCGTGGCGGGCTCCTGTGTTCGTGCGTCTCTCCTCCTTCTCTGTCCGTCGTGTCGCTCTCCAGCTCACGACGCTGTGTCCGCCGTCTCTTGTCTGTAACATGGGTTATAGTCGTGTAAAATGGCGTGTAGTTTGGGTTAGTCCTGTAACATGGCATGTAATTGTAACATGGGCGACTCGAGTAACATGGCGTGTAATATTCCTTAGTCACGATATTAAGACTCGTGTAACATGGTTGAATAATGTAATAATGTAAAACCATGTATATAGAGATTATTATATATATATAGGTTATCCCTAAATGCAGGATATAACGATATCTACAGACACGAGGTTAATAATCTCTTCATCATCTAATGTCAAGCTTAAATACTTCTCTATAAGAAGAAAACATCAACGTGTGAAAGTTACGCGTAGGAATACATGCAGGTCAGTAGATTGTAAACCGATTCACGCATTGATAAATACCACAAAGGAAAAAAAACACTTTAAGAATAATCCTTATTACAAATTGTAAACATATATTAAATGCCCTCGATTAGCACATCAAGTTTTCGATCATAATTGTCATTTTGTTTACTATTTCCATATAGTAGCATCTATAAATAGAAGTCGCACACGATCAGAGCTCCCTAATTTGCACAGTTATTAGTCAGGAAAATTAGCATGATACACGAAATATCTGTATACTTGCTTGTTCTCGTGAACTCACTTAAATTGCATTCTCATTACTGGTTATTTCAAGGTAATTTTGTAAAATTGTAATATACTATGTTATTTTACATGTTTGCACATAATATATGGCAAAATTATGAATATCTCTAGAAAACACCCGGCAAAAACAGTGTAAATAATGTGCATATTCAACTTTCCATTAGATGATAAATATATATACCGGTAAATGTATTTCAAAAAGCGTTTTCTAGTTCAAATGTTAGGGCATCCATTTAACCCTCCCCCTTCTGGATTAGGCACAAACATTGCTCTCTATGGCATCCTTGGATCATGGACAGAGTTAATTTTTTTCCTATCTTTTGTCGTAGGTCGTCCCATCCAGAAAAGAAATGCGGTAACTCTAGCTACTATGTTCTGATTTCAAATACCACTCGATAAACAATGTCTTAGCCTCTGATCTTTGAACCCCTGATTCTTGGAGTCGTGAATTTTAATTCCGACGTTATCAGAGAGAAGCGTATTTGAATGCCTCAATCTGAACGATGTTGTGAACCCCTTGAATTAATGCACGACAAAAATTCCAACACGTTCTCTTTCAAGTACCATTTACAGCTTCTATCGTTCATCGGTTCAATTGGATCAATTTACCGTAAAGAGTAATGCTCAACCTGCAAGTATTATATCCTGCAATATAGCCATCACATGATCAAACTATGCATGTAAGTATGCATACGATGTCGCGTGCACGGCCCTGTCGGATATGAGATAAGCCATTTGACAGGTTGCGTGGTTCCAACGTTCCTATGGCAACGCTTAAAGTTTCTGAGGTAAGCTAATAGATTTTCGTCCATTGTTTTCATTTGTGTATGTGTCGCCTTGCCAGCTTCCAAGTAACTATGGTATATATGCGTGGGTATTAATACCGGTCGCTGCAAGGTCAAGTAAACTGCTCCGAGTACAAATTAATATAGGCAGAACAAGGTAGGATCATTCAGCAGACATGCATAGTAATATTAATTGAAGGTGCATGCATGATCTATTGTCAATTATATAATGTGTAATTAACTTGTCATACATGGGTAAATCCCTTTTTAATGATTCAAATAAAATAAAAAGATTATTTTTTTGAAGAACTCGCAAGTTCTCATGCTAGAATGATTATCAGGCCCTGAAATTACTAAATCTTTTTGAGTACGAGTTCATGCTAAATAAAGATTTGTTCGCAAATCTCCATATAAAATATGAGCTTCAGCATAAAATCGTATCAAAATGTTACGTAATTTCGGGGCTGCTCAATTGGTTGGTTTCTATAATTGTTCGACTTAGATTCTTTACAGTGTGGGTTTTTTCTTTTTAACGAATTCGTTTAATGAATATAGGATGCAATGTGCTCGCTTGTCCTTGATACATGGGAATGTTAACAATATGTAATTTTAACACATGTTTCACATTCCAAAATGTTCACATACCAAAAAATCCATTGCCATTTTTCTTACGTACTCTTAGTTCTCCGGCTCGTTCTAAAGATATAATAATCCGAATGTATTTGGCGCTATGCTGAGCTCCCAAATCGATAACAATTCACGTACCTGTAATTTTGACGGAGGTGCCGACAACGTTACGGTGATATATAGAGATATTACATGATTAAATTGGCCTTGAGCGGCTTTCTTTATGTCAGAGTCCGCCATCTTGTTTTCTCCGCATGCACCCCAAGAACGTCCATCCGATTAGAGCTGTGGGCCGACGATTCCAATATGATTGTTCCCAATTTAGCTCTTAGACTACCTTCTGTGGCACTAAATCACCTGTCATTGTTGGATGCGGTTAATTGTACACGTTATTGGCAATAGGTCAACGCAAAAGCCAAATACTTATAAGCAAACAATATTCAGGCGATACTCACGTGTACACGACTTCTGGGCTGTGCCCGATGTCATTTTCCCACAAGCACCTATGTCAATGACTCAATTGCGGGAACGTCTTGCACTCAAGAAGCTATTGTGTTTTCTTATGGATCGCTTGGTTACTAATTACGATATAACCGTGTTATGTTTGCATTGTAGTGGTTAGAAAAGTAAACAAACCTTGTCACGATCTAGTTAGCCTGACTACATTGCTGACATATATGGACATATAAAACAATCTGTTTCAGATAAGCTGATTCCGTTGAATATTGATTTCGATATATTTAGGAACATATGTTCAAATTGAATAATTGATCCTGGTGTTCTCGTGAATCAGATTAATAGTTCTGTAATAGTTCCTCCCGCGTGTGTTAGGTATTCATAGCTATGGTTATCATTATCTTCTTATCTACATGTATTTGTAACTATATGTATCTATCATTAGCTATCTTCAACACTATTTCATAATGTGTGCTAAACCTAGTACCCATTAGGTGTATCCTTAACTACAATAAATGTAGCTACTTCACAACAATACCCTTAACGACAACATTGCATTAGTTATCATTAACTATAGTATCTTTTTAAATATGCACCCGTCCTTTACAATACCCCTAACCACACCATCCTGTACATGCATCATTTAACTTCTACGTAAACTAGTTTTATTTAGTGGCTCACGGTTTTATCAAATTTAAGAGAAAAGATATATTCACGATTTATATATTCGGTACGTTTAACTACATGTATCCTTAACTAAAATACCCTTTAACTACATCACAATTTATCGTCAACTAGTGTATCTAACTACATGTATTATTTACTGTATATCCTTACCAACATAATTATTTACTAACTAGAGTACCCTTTACTATAAGGTAGCCTTAACAACCATATCTTTAACTACCTTGTAATGTATGGGCCTACTTAACTAGAGTATCATTTACTGCATATATCGTTAACTATATATTTAACTACATGTAAATCCTTCACTGTTTTTTTATTTTATTATTTTTTTTTAATTGGGATTTAGTCGCTTTCAAGATTATTTCACTTATATCACGATTTGTCAGTTTATGGCAGGAGGAAACCCGCAACATCCGTAGCGCTGAATGTTGCAGTAAACCTGCGAGCACTGGCTGG
>JAUTBT010034844.1:0-18221 GCA_032361225.1 Lepetodrilus schrolli
TCTTCCCAGAGGCTGGTCACTGCTTGTCACTGTTGAAACTGATGATACTAGACAGATTTATTTTACAACATTAGTGTCTCTGTTCATTGGTTAATATCTAATTTGGAGTTAGAAGCTTGAAGTATTCCACCATAATATTGTAGGTAAGTCATCTGCTCTTCCCAGAGGCTGGTCACTGCTTGTCACTGTTGAAACTGATGATACTAGACAGATTTATTTTACAACATTAGTGTTTCTCTGTTCGTTGGTTAATATTTAATTTGGAGTTAAAAGCTTTCACTGCTATTGATTGATATTGTGACAGATTTATTTTACAGCATTAGTGTCTCTCAGCATTGTTCATTGTCGTTTACCGTTTATTTAATTTATCAAATAATTTTAAAATAATGCAATAGTTAATTGAAAATTAGGTAAATATGGAGTTTGAACTGATATTGATATTGTGATAAATATATTTTACACTGTTCATTGTACCTCACCACCGTTCGTTGGTTGCTTATAAAAGTTAATTCAACAGCTGGTCACTGTCTTTCCCACTGAAGGTCTTTCCCAACAGTGCTGTTCTAAATATAGACTTCGCGCGGACCTTGCAGAGGACCATCTGTGCACTCGAGTCCGAGGTAGTCCAGCATAGGCCTGTGTCGGGTCTGTTTCATGGAACCGTTTAGGACCTGTATACTGCCTTGTCACAGATAAAACTCATACTCGGAGTGGTAAGATGTCGTTTCTTTCATCATGCACATGTCGATCAAGATTATTACTACATGATATATATATATATATATATGGATATTATATATCTTACCTGCACGTAACCTTGGGAATATATTGGTAATAACCTAGCGCTGGTATTTGTACCAAGGATCTGAGAACACCATCCCAGTTCCTCTCCTGTAGACTTCTCGTATAGTAAATTTTTCTGAAAGCAAGACATGTAATAGCATGGTTTACTTTGAATATGACAACTTTCTCAGAGGATTGAAGTCTACATTACTCGGCTGACAACATCCGGACTTTATACGTCGAGAATGTTCCGAGGGCTAAAGTGCATCGTAAAAGGGGCCAACTAACTGAACTATGAACGGGGGAAAACGGTTTTACGATATTGGTTGCTCTCTAGCCTTCCTCTATGGCTATACACATTTAAAAAGTCTCTTATGGTCAGCAGGGAAGGCTAGAGGAGTCTCGAGCTATATTTGGGTAAGCATAAGTATTAGGCCTACATTTCCAATATGCTGTCCCAATTATCGAATACGTATTTTTTCCATTCCTATATTTCGATAAAGTCATTTTGTAAGTTTTGTTCTCATTAGCATAACTTCTACTTCGAAATTTGTAACTTCTTAAAAACTGATATGTGAAAAAAGGCACTTTCAGTTGGCGGCCATTGAAAAACAGCGAAAATGCACGGTGCAACCCAATCTTTTTCTTGGTAACATGTAAAATATCAATGATGGGGGAACCTTGAACAAAATGATACAACACTACTTGGAGGTTCTGAGGTGGTGCTGTGGTGCATGGTGGACATTAAATCTACCCTGTCAGCAAAAATATGACAAAAGCATCAGCACGTGCAAATCGAGCCTTTTTGTCTGTTATGTTTTTTCCACGTCGCCCCTCTGCTTAGAATAATAACAAATGCTATGTAAACATACTGGATTTAAAAATTATATTATAATTAACTAATCACGTAGTACAAACTATCAAATTGTATTTGTTTGTTTGTTTGTTGTTCATTCCGGAAAGTATTAATAGACATAATCTACCAAATATGGGCATAATATGTGACGTCATGAAGATAGTCCACGATGGAAACATAGCAGTCATGTCAGAGAGATTATGTACCAAGGGGAAGTAACTCGAGTGGCCTCAGACTACAATTATTTAATTACTTGTGGAAGTGATGTCAGAAAACACAATCCTCTATTAGATGGGCCATTAGATTCTTTCAGTTGGAATGGCAGATGAGAGTTCATATTATCTGAAGGAAGGCTTCATTTGACCAAGGTTTTCATAAAACCTTGCGCTGGCCCTGTCGTCGGAATTGTTCATTTCAGCCATCTGGAGGGCAAATTCTTGGACACTGACCATGACCTTGTTTACCCTATCAATTTCAGCAAATGTGCAGCAGAGCACTATAGAATCAGGCAGCAAATTAAAAAGATATTGTATGCACCATATATTTACTATGATTTGTTCTGTAAGTGCTAAATAGTGATAAACAAAGAAGGAAATTAATTGTGGTCTGATGCCAAATCACCGACTTATCTCCCCTTGGAATTATTATCTCCCCCTGATAGCACTTTATTGTCTCTCCCTCTTCCACTGAAATCAATCTATTGTCTCTCCCTCCTCCAGCCCCCAGAATCATTGTATTAAGCCATGACTGGACATCGTTCATACCAGCCTCTGTAGATACGCTCGCTCTGCGATGCATGCTAACGCTGTGTGTCTGTGGTGTATGGGAGACAGTAGCTTTAAAGTAGCATCGTCGTCCACCCTGCACTCGACGGCGATCGCACCTTGACTGACTGCGTACATCCAGTCGTCACCAGACAGTTCCTGCAATAACAATGACAGCGATTGTCAATATTTCCACCAATTAAAGTGACAAGATCATCTTGTTACCGGTTTATATATATTTTTTTATATTTTTTTTATATATTTGTTAAAAAAAAAATTTCTAAATAATATAACTAATAAAAACTAGGACAAAATATGAAAAGAAATCTACAGCAATAATATGATGCTACATCGAGAGAAAAAAATAAAAGGACAGAACAAATTCCCTCTTCCTTATTTTTATCAGTGAACCTTTTAGCACTATCTCTTTAACATATTCCATTCAGTGGGTGAAACTATTAGCACCAGGGCTCACGGCTCATTTCCGCCCATTACACCAGGGGAAAAAACAATCCTACCTGTGACTTTCTGTCGCTCCAGTTCATACGGTCCAACCCCGCTGCAGCTAGGATAATGGCGTCGTAATCATTTTCAGTGTCTAACTTCCTGAACCTAGTATTCAGATTCCCGCGCTGCTTCGGTTAAGGTGTTAACATGTAGAAAGCTTCTGCTGGAAATTTCACTTTTCATGTTAATTTTAGTTACACCTCTAGCAGGACCCATCTGGCAGCTGCATCATTGATACCATTGAAATCAAACATGCAGATATCTAGATAACAAATTTTAACATGGAAATAGTAATTTCACTAAAAGGATACAATGTCTTTGATTATCAAATGTGGATATTTTCTTTTGATTTGAGCACATCTTCTCAAAGAACTTGTTCCAATCACACTGAAAATATAGGATACAAGAATATAAAAAACAGCAACCACAACAACAACAACAACATACTAAAATGTGTTTACAATTTTGGAGTAGAGCATGAAAAACATTTCGTAATAAATCAGCGACTGTTGCGTTAATACAGAATTATCTCTCTTTGCACGTCAAATCCCTCCTTTCACTTACCTCCCCTTTGGGAGTGTCTCTAGAGTTTTACCCTTGTTCTTTGGATGCATCACGGCAGCATCATATGGGTCATCTCGCCTGTGGGGTCAAAACTCATCTTAATAAATGGACATTAACCAGGATAATCACGGTAATAATGTAGCACTATGAGCAGGCTCTCAAGCATGGTTTTGGTGTAATATAAAAGATGGGTACATTACTATCATTATTATTGATTATTATTATTTCACAGCAAAAATAGTTAGGTGTTCTGTTCCAGGATCCTAACAAAGTCCTATCAGGATCCTGGCAGTACATTTTCACCTCAAGTGTCCTGATTAATTTTTGAGCATCCACATTAGCTGTAATGGCCTGGACACCCAACTTTTATTGCTGTGATTTATAATATAAAATTATTATTTTTAGCAATTAAGGTCCAAATAAAACAGTTAAATTGGCTGAATAATTTTCTACGTACTTGTTTACACATCCTATGACCAGACCCTTGGGAAGAACTGTCGGTAGATCTTTCAAAGAGTGCACAACAAAATCTACTTGTTTCGCTGTGAGCGCGTCTTCCAGCTCCCTGGTGAACAGAGACTTTTCCCCAATCTGCCGATACGCAAACACGAGTTGGAATAAACACTAGTTGGAATAAACACGAGTTGGAATAAACACTAGTTGGAATAATTGGACAGAAATACACAATTTAAGATAGCAACTTCCTCAAATGGAAAAATATCAGACTAATGTAGTGCTATGAGATTGCTTTCGAGCATGGATTTGGCGCAATATAAATGTCACAGTATTATTATTATAGAGTGATATTTAGCAAGTGTAGCTGATCACAATATGTAGTATTTCATTCGCCTAACAGATCCAAGAAAAATGTTAAATAAATGCATGCAATTCTGACGGATGTAAGCAGTTTTTTAAAATCTGTAGATTGCATTAAAAATTCAACTGAAGCAAAAGTCAAGGATTTGATACAAACTTATTTTTAAAGGAGACTGCTTCTAAAATATGATAATTTAATTTGTTATTATATGGTTAAATACAAGCATTTCCATGTAATAATTGATTTATTTGGTTGAAAAATTAAACCCTAGATGTCTGTGTCGTGTCACTGTCGTCTTCACGGTTTACTAAGGGCTCGTACTGGTAGGCATTGACATTGGTTACTCTGAAATCAACCTCTGCCAAGTCTCTTTCTTGAGGGACTCAATGCACGTTCTCTCTTCTGGTTGGTTACAAATAAATAGTTTTGCTGGAAATTCAAAGCTAAATATTATATTCTGACAGTGCACGTGTCAATATACGATGTCTAGCAGAACAGCAATGCTTTGAATTTACCGAACCCCTGCGACGTTTACATAATTATAGACTGTGTAAAGGGAGATGAGCTGCCTATTCATTTAGGCGTATAGTGGTTTAGACTGGATATGGGTTATTGCAGACATTTGGATTATTACCATTTGATAGAAATAGAAGTAAAAAGAATTAGATTCCTGTACTGGCTAACATGGTTTAGTATAATTACAATTATAGTACGTGTACTCAATTATCACGTCGCTATTGTTGACGTTAAATCACTTGCAAATATTGTAAACACTATTGCAATCTAACGGTCTTTGCGCCGAGATTATACATCATCTTTACAGTCCAGTTACTAAATATAGCCCACCTGTCAGTGCCAGTCGCATTCAATTTATGGTATATTTAAATAGATATACTAGTTCAGGGCAAACACTTATGATAAATGCATTAACAACACTGTGAACACACTAAAACTCTGAAGTACGTCATAAAAACATAGCAGTGCTAAACGTTTTAATGAGAATAAATCGATGTTTAGCATGCGAAATGTTAGATTTTAACTCGATTGCTCGATTAGACTTGTATATTTTTAGCTCACCGTACTTATAAGCGATGAATGGCGAAAATGTTTATGCCACACAATAAATACATTAAGCGGCATTTGGCTATAATAAATCTGTTTGCGTCAGAGATATGGTTTGGACAACTGCTGAGCAAGGTTACAAGTTCAGAGCAAACGCTATGAGCAGTTGACTCGATGGCAAGACGATGATAGAAAGCGGACGAAGGCTTGTAGGTTCGTCCTGCACCCATTTATGTTCTGATGACTGCGCAGAAAGAAGTCCGTCCACTGCTGTATCCACGATGACGACTTGAGATTGATAGTAACCAAAATTGAGATTGCGAACAGGCAATGTTGTTTTATTATATATGGCTATGCCTCCACGCAGGACTACATGGTTATATTTTTGACATGGGTTAAAAATATATCCCCGACGAAAGTCTAATGTGTCAATTGTTGTTCATACATATACAGTGTTGAGTGATGGATTTTCATTAAGCGTGATATTTCATAACTTTTCGATATATGGTGACCCATTAAAACTACCTACATGAGAATTATATCGTATACTACGACTATAAACACCATATATATTTGATTTACTGAGAAAAGCGATAATGGAACCGGCTGAGCACATTACGGGATGCCGTCCGTTCGGAGTACGCATGTTACAGACGCTTCTTACTCTACCTGTAGTAGCAGTATTATTATTATTATTATTATTATTATTATTAGTAGTAGTAGTAGTAGTAGTAGTAGTAGTAGTAGTAGTAGTAGTACAATGCCGGAAGCATTGGATACATTATATATTTATTTACATCTACATTGCCCAGAAGTAACTGTGTTGAAAATGGATACAACCTTTTTTCTTTGTTTGTTTAAAAAATTTGGGTTTAGAGTCGCTTTCAAGATGATTCTTTCACTTATATCACGACTTGTCAGTTTAGGACAGGAGGAAACCCGCAACATCCGTAGCGCTGAATGTTCATGGTGAATGGTCACTTTCGCGAACATTGATGCCGGGCCCCCGGGGCGGGATTTGAACCTGGAACCTTTGGCTCCGAAGTACAACGTCCTACCACTGCGCTACCTCCCGCCCCTGGATCCAACTGATTATTTCACTAACGTAACTGGGAGAAATCACATCAGTGAAGTCAACATGTTAACGGTCAACGCAAACAACTCTCACGTCTTGGCGTAGTTTAGAAACGTTAGGAAACAAGTGTTGTTACTTTATAATCAACTGGTTAGTTTACATGTTGGCAAAGTTCCTATCTGAATATTTAAGATATCGTCCCGCCTGTTGTACATTACCTGATCCATATAGTAATTACCGTCAAATGTACAGTGAAGTGAAATTCGACCTAGTTTGCCAACAATTTGCCAACACGTTAGCGTAGCTATGGTTTCATGTCTGATTTGCTGGCAATCCAGTACATGGCTCATGCTTAATAATGTTTTCAATTGACAGAGTTGATATGAATTGTACTGTTCATTAATCAAGATCCACGTACATTTGTACGCGCAGCATGGACACGTGAAGGATTCGGGATGCCGAGTGTGTGTGTATACGAGACTTCATACTGAGAACATTTCTACGTGACAACCGTACACAGCAATGTTGCATAGTTTGATGTATTAATTGTCTTGTCGGTAGCTCAATATTCTAGACCTGGGTTTATTGTTCAGATACACGTGTAAGTGTGTATGTGTGTGCGTGCGTGCTTACGTACTCTGAGAACACATATGGCTAATACATATTCTGATAATACTGCTAATGGATCTCATCTGATGTGTGTGTTTGGATATTGAGCACATGCATCAATAATAGAGGTTTAGAGAGACGAACGGTGTCCGTCTATTGAGAAGAAAAGTTACATCACTAACTCGAGTTTCAATTACCAGAGAACACAGGTACCGACTCCAATGTAATAGCTGTATGTAGCTGCTGTGAGTCGTCTCCTCAGGCGTTTGTACTGCGGTATCGACCGGCAGATTGGCAATTAGGAGGACTGGAGTCAGACGCTCAGCTGCGGCTGTTTGAAGGGCATTGCCATTAGCATTAACTGCCACATCAGAGATCAGTAGGTGTGGAAACATATCTCATCAAATTTAGGACACAAGACCAAAACAAAAACAATAAAATATAAGAGTATTTAGATACGTCACACCAACGTAGCAACGTATCAGGATCCAATGGGAACGAATCAAACCTAGAACATAAAAAAAAGAACATTTGAATACGCCATATCAATGGCGTATCCAGAGCTGTATGTGGGTGAGAATACGCCCTGTACTGTACCTCCAGCTGATCGTCCTCAACGTTACGAAGTAAAGAGCTAGTTACGCCGGGGTTGGCAAATACCTGGATCCTGTTCCACAGAACGACCGTAGCTCGACAATAATCGTCTGCTATGCATGTATGTACCATGATGTGTATTGCGAGACGACTGTCGTAGCTCTATGAACATTCTGTGTAACGAGACCCAGGTATGATTACGACACACTACAAGAACAATTACACACTGGTCAACGTGTAAACATAGCTAGAACAATGAGAGAGACGATAGGTTTCCATCAAAAGTATGGTTTCCTCTCCACGAATACCGCTGAGTTCTGTAATTTAATTGATGTGTAATTAACAACGCCACGAATCCGATTGCTTTGCAACCAATCTGCATCCACAAAGACTGTTCAACCAATCTGTACTGAAAGAAGCTGCCCAACTACAAGTAGTCTGCACCCATAGGGACTCAGAATTAGTATACACCCTTAGGAGCTGTCCAAACAGTCTGAAGCAACAGGAACTATCCAACCAAACTGTACCCATCGAGATTGAAGTCCAACCAATATACTCACATTGACTGTCCAACCAATATGCATCTACAACTGTCCAACCAATCTGTACTCACTGGAACTGACGCCCAACTACGATACGTACACAGCGACTGTCCATGCAATCTGTACCACATGCTTATTATGTATAATTATGTATCATTAGTATGACTCCACATGGAATTAATTGCGTAGCAACAGACTAGATCCACGTGGAATGTATTGCATAGCAACATATCTTGATTCACGATGGAAACATATCGAATATCAGGATAGTTAAAAGTAGCTGTGGCTGAACCATGTCAGATCATCACGAGTCCGAGTACACAGACACATGTTAGATCATCACGAGTCTGAGTACACAGACACATGTCAGATCATCACCGACACAATCCGAGTACACAGACACATGTTAGATCATCACGAGTCCGAGTACACAGACACATGTCAGATCATCACCGACACAGTCCGAGTACACAGACACATGTCAGATCATCACGAGTCCAAGTACACAGACACATGTCAGATCATCACGAGTCCGAGTACACAGACACATGTCAGATCATCACGAGTCCGAGTACACAGACACATGTCAAATCATCACGAGTCCGAGTACACAGACACATGTCAGATCATTACCGACACAGTCCGATTACACAGACACAGGTGCGTGTATTTCTACATTTCAGCTATTTCCTTCTTGAACTAACGTCCTTTCTGCTCAAACTGTATTTTAAGTTAACAGTAATAATTATGTCAATTGCTTATCATACACAGCGTATAACATGACACCCATTGTAAGGCATTGCACACACGAATACGAAACAAGAGAGTGGCGGAAACATCACAGCCACAGTACATACGCTACCTATTTTTAGAACAAAACTGTACAAAACATGAATCCATACACACCTGCTGCTAGGTACACTGTTCAGACCCGTCTTCTGTATACCAGAGACCACTGTCGCTGTCCATGTCCTGTGTTACATGTCCTATGTGTGAGACGCACAGGTCTTGCTGGGAGAGGTTGTCTGTCAGGCATCACATGGATCTGCCTACAACGAGTCCTAGTACACGGCGAGGACCGCTAGCACTGCGACTATGGCGGTCTATGAGGAGACTGTACGTTGATTTACAGCCTCTCGGCTGTGGACATCCGGGCAGGTCTAATCATCGTTGACCTCCACACCAGTCGATACACGCATGAATGAGACACGCCTGCTATCAAACAACCAGTGCCACTGTCATCACAGAGCAGACGACATCATGTCCTGGATAATCGAACACTTTTTATTCTCTGAATATCTATATACCCATGCTGGATAGGCGCGCATTAGCAGATGCATTCGCCGTTAGCCGCAGGTTATATCCAGCTGCTGAACGAGGATTTGGGGTTGATTTGGGGTTTAAAGCCATTGTGGATGCGATCTGACGTCAAACTGATGATCCTATGTCGTACTGTGATTGATTACACAATAATTAACATTAATATGGATTCAGTATAGATCTAGATAGCTAGTTCTGAGACATTTAACAACATAATAGAATGCTACTTCTCTACGACAAACGGCAACAACATATATGTTGTACAGCAGAACAGACTCACAGATTGACTCCAATAACTCACAGATTGACTCCAATAAACTCACAGATTGACTCCAGTGACTCACAAATTGACTCCAATAACTCGCAGATTGACCAATATATTGGTAAACAGATATGTGGCATTATTGGGGTAACAAGACGGCTCTATTGGGTGAACTGCAATGACACCAATAGGGAATCAGATGTGATACTATCAGGTAAAGAGATAGGCAGAGTAACATGAATTGGCAATAAATGACATACAACATGCAGGCGGTACCAATGGTGAAATGTGTGTGTTACGTGAACATAGTCATAGATGGTACAGTTATAGAAGATAGAATCATAGATG
The DNA here is from genome assembly GCA_032361225.1 of Lepetodrilus schrolli. Lineage (NCBI taxonomy): Eukaryota > Metazoa > Mollusca > Gastropoda > Lepetellida > Lepetodrilidae > Lepetodrilus > Lepetodrilus schrolli. The sequence goes on from JAUTBT010034844.1 coordinate 10,104, forward strand.
GTACAGTCAAAGAAGATATAGTCATAGATGGTACGGTCAAAGAAGATATAGTCATAGATGGTACGGTCAAAGAAGATATAGTCATAGATGGTACAGTCAGAGAAGATAGAGTCATAGATGGTACAGTCAAAGAAGATAGAGTCATAGATGGTACAGTCAAAGAAGATATAGTCATAGATGGCACAGTTAAAGAAGATATAGTCATGGATGGTACAGTCAAAGAAGATAGAGTCATAGATGGTACAGTCAAAGAAGATAGAGTCGTAGATGGTACAGTCAAAGAAGATAGTCATAGATGGTACAGTTAAAGAAGATAGAGTCATAGATGGTACAGTCATAGATGTACGGCGATCAGGACACGTGTAAATATATGTACGGCGATCAGGATACGGGTATATATATATATATATATATATATATATATATATAAATATATATATACGGCGATCAGGACACGTGTATATATATGTACGGCGATCAGGATACGTGTATATATATGTACGGCGATCAGGATACGTGTTATATATGTACGGCGATCAGGACACGTGTGAATATTAGCAAGGTAAAATAATTGATACGCCCAAGACCATTGTTATTATCACCTTAATTTCACTGTAAATTACATATTGGTAAATGCTGACAGTATTTAGAGTGTTTCATTCTGAGACTGACTCTAACGTATACGTCCTAATTGTCCCTGATCACGTCTGCCTCCTAGTGCCACGCATACTACAGTAAAGACAGGTCATCCTCCTCTGCTCGGCCGGCCGCTATCAGGCGAACAGATGGCGATCCATAATCCGATATTTGTTCTGTAATCGGATACAAATGGCAATGCGTGACGTCATCGTGCAAAGCGCACCTGCGGGACAGCCGTCTTGGAGGAAGTCTGATAAAACCACTGCCACGTCATCACTAGAATGGATGATAAGGGAGCGGGAAACGAACACGAACAGTATACACACCGTACAAAGGACACTATAAACAATGTACATGTGACACTATACACACGACACTATAACGCTACATACAGAACACTAACGATAAACAGGACACTGGGGCTAGTCTGCAGCGGTACGCTATTTCAAATATTCGATACCTGTAGTTAACTCAAAACCATGCAATTAAAAACACTGCCACCCCACGTGACGTAAAGCTTCCGTCGCCATGTCGGACGATACTTAGCGACAGGCACCTAACATACTCACAGGAACTTGTAGAGCGGACCCAGTGCACCTGACATACTCACAGGAACTTGTAGAGCGGACCCAGTTCACCTGACATACTCACAGGAACTTGTAGAGCGGACCCAGGGCACCTGACATACTCACAGGAACTTGTAGAGCGGACCCAGTGCACCTGACATATTCACAGGAACTTGTAGAGCAGACCTAGTGCATCTGACTTGTAAAAACCAGTCAACATAACTTTTTTTTACAAACTTAATTTTTTTTTAAATAAAAAAGTACCCGTAAATTTGTTGGACTAGTAATATATAATTTTGCATTCAGTTATTAAAAGTAACCCAATTCTAAATTTCATAAATATTTCGAGAATAGTCCCCAAGCCTTCGTTCACCTCATAGACGGGTGCATTCTTCTAAAGGTACAGATAACCATATACGGCATAGGGATTTTCGCAATGACGAACAGCACAGTAGACCACATCTTAATTACATAACATGCCAAACATTCAGGAACTATATTGGATATACTAAAGAATAAAAATTTAGTAGATAAGTATAATCAGGAAAATGTTAAACTTTGCAATAGTTTATGTTCAACCTACGTTTTCCCCAAAGATAGAATAGTAGAAGTGACATTAGAGATTTATTAGTTGTGTGTAGTAAAGCATCTTTATGTAGTAATATATACAATGAAGCCCAACAGGTACAAGCTTGGACAACTCGTAGATAGCACCATGGGTTAAAGAAGCCTGTAGTAGCTATAGCAACTACTAGATCTCAGCATCCGATTCCGACAATCACTGTAGGACAACCAACATCGGAGAGCTTCTAGAGACAAACTAATAGATTAAATATGTCATGTTGCCTTTGCAGAACTGCCAATATAATATTCGCTTATAGACAAAAATCCAATTATTAGTTTCTGTTGTGAGAAACCGTGACGTTGGCATCGTGATGGTTTCCTTACAAAACCGTAGTTGATGACAAGATTAATGTTGCATTGACCAACTGCAATAACAGTTTGTCGTTAAGCGTAGAGTGGCTTTCATCATGTCGCGGTTTGCAGTTGTTATCTTTGCATAGCAGAGGTAAACTTGCATCTCGTAAGATTTTAGTAATAGTTTCTTACGAACGACATAAGATCGCTTCCATCCTGCAAACTCCAACCAATATGCCTACTTAACATCCGCCAAATATTTGACAGATGTAAAGTAGGCATAATGGTCGGGGGTTCCCGGATGGGGTGCCCGGATGGATAAGGCGTAACGTTACCGTAGGAAACCTTCGTAAATCCTTAATTGTCGTACGATGAAGATCGTAAGACCGTTTCGAACTATACTAGACCCAGCAGCGGAATCGGGTGGTGAGAGGTGGTGATTTGTATTTTTTTAGTTTTAAAATGTGTGTGTGTGTATTTTTAATACAAATATCAGGAAATTGTACTTTGTTTTGCCTACATTAATACAATTTCGGTAATATACCACCCAATCCCCAATCTACCTAATCTGTGGATACCAGGAAATCGTATTTCATTATGGTATATATATATTTTTTTATATTAATATAACGTGTTACATGACGGATACTTCTTTCACAAATTTACAGATTGAAACACCCCATGCAAATGGGTCTGGATCCGCCACTGAGGCCCCTCTCGGACAAACATGCCATCAGCGGCAGATACTGCCAAGACAAGTGAGGAATGGTAGACGAAGCTGCAACCATTGGACCCCGTCACATCAGACGGTACCTTCTGTTGAGATTAATGCCCAGCTCTCTGCCGCCGCGGATTCGAACTCTGACTTCCTAAACCGTTATTCTCACGACGACGCTAATGCTCTGTACCAACAGTGGTACTTAGCAATTTCCATTTGTAAACAGGGGACATTTTTTGTTGAAGTGTTATTAGAGAGAAAGTGCAACGCTTTAATGATGCAGCTATAGTACGATGACTGCTATAAAATAGTCTCTACTACTAGTATATGACATCTAGATACAGGAACACTATACCAGCCATGTACAGTGCTGTATACAGATTTGAAAAGCAATGCTTTAGATGCTTTAAGGACTTCAATCATTGCTCACATCATACTATACAGCATAAGTATACACCTTGAAACAAATGGACAAGAGCAAAGAAGCCAACATTGTCATAGTCAAGTATCTAACATTTTTTTAATAAATCATTGATTTTCTTTTCAAGAATCCAAATTGACTACAACATTAATCTGCTATTCAATGACAACAGTACTACCATGAGATACCACAGAGACAAGGAAATACGTTCTTCATGTACAATTATTTAATGGTTTTCATAGATTATCATAGACAACACAAGAATTGCGGAAGTTCTGCACGTTAGAATCTAGTTACACACGCACGTATTCAACTAGGATACTTCTAGGTAGTACACACACTGACAGCGACATCAAACCGGTATGGCCAGGTTAGGCCTGACAAAGCTGAATTCAGGCATTAAAGATGAATATAATATTTGGGATACGGTAGTGCAATGAGAACATCCAGTATTGAACGAACCTCTCAGTTGACAGTCATCGTGCGACAGCTATTACTAGGCACTGGAAGACCTCTTAACAGTGCTGTATAGTGGACCCCCAGGCTGTTGCTACTGGTAAATGCAATAAATGGAATTTTCAACAGGTAACGTTCTGATCCATCGGAGACTTCCACAGAATCTGACCAGACCTGTCTTTACCTTCCCCAATCTCTTAATCACATTTACTAGATGTCGTGTATTTCTCTGAGTATATATTGCTCTGAACAACATAGTGATATCATTTTAAGTCATATGGTAAGTATTTCATTATGATACCATATCATTGTTACTGCCTATTGGCTGGTAAAGAGATAGAAATGGTTGGTATGAAGGTTCAAATAAAGGAGAAGGCCACACACACATCTCAAAATGGACGATGAAATCCTAGTTCTCTGTATTAGACACTGTCCTTCCAGAGTTACCTGTTTGGAGTGTATGTGCATACTGTTCCTCAGAGGACTGCTCGTATGATATTTGCAGCTATTCTTTGACTAACGTCTGTTTCTCAATACCGCTGTTACTAGTTTTGATTCATCCCTATACATTGATAACGGACAGGACAGTTAATTCAATGGATTTCTGGAATCTGGTCTGAGTAGGTGGGTGTGTGTATAAAGGACCTGTACATGTTGTATACAAAAATGAAAGGTACATAATTATTTAACCCTCTCCCTGCTGGATTAGGCACAGGCACTGCTCTTTATGGCATCTCCAGCTGGAGAGGGTTAAAGGTGAAAAGCAATGCTTTATCGTTGATCAGATCAGCATGTTTTGATTGCATAAATCTTTAAGTGTTGTTGAGCAGAAATGCTTTTATGAGATCACAGGACTGCATGACAACTTCCTGGTTGAGTTCAAATCCTGCCAAGCATTAGGGGTTGACAGTACATACATATAGTGTACACACATCCTGGATCTACTTATTACTACCAGTCATGGCTCAACCTCTAACATACTTTTACTAAAACTAAGATGAAAATGCCAAGAGATCTGTGTGTCAGTGCGAAACCACAACAACCAAAAGTTGAGTGTTTGAGATGGTAATGGAGCAAGGAGAGCTGTCTGCAGAGAGGAGCGTAGTCTGTGAAGAGTGGCTTGCAGTCCACTGAGCATAGTCTTCAGTCTGGGATGTATATTCAGCAGTCCATGAAGCGACATCTGCAATCAATGGAGCGTAGTCCATAGTGAATGTTGTCTGTAGTTAGTGTATGATAGTTTGTGGATGGTGGATGCTAGTCTGGAGTTAGCGGATGATAGTCTGCAATCTCTGCAGCCCCATCTTCAGTTCAGTCCGAGGAGCTGTCCACAACAAGGGCTATGAGAAGGAGGACCTCACTTGGTTCAGCTTTGATTTGTTGATTCTGAAATACAACATCGCATGTCTTACCAACACTCACCTAGTCCTGATAACAGAACAAACTGAGTGAAAAATATCAGCTTAACATTATTCACTAAATTCAGTTTAACTTCATGACCTTAATAGGTCAGCTAGCTGCGATTGTTGTTGGAATTATATATTACAGTCTACATCTCAGTCTATAAGCTTACCCACTACAACAACCTTTCTCTCCACTCCAACAACCCTTCAACCCACTCCAACAACCCACTCTTCCCAAACTGTATACCAATCTCCCCACCCCACCAACCACCTTTCACCCCACCACAAGCACCATTCTCCCCACCCCAACCACTCTTCTAAAAAACAACAACACGCATCTCCCCACTCCAACCCAATCACCTTTCACCCCATTATACCCAACCCCAATCCAACCATCCTGCTCCCCAGCCACAGACAAGATAACAGTCATCATCACAGTCATCATCACAGTCATCATCACAGTCATCATCACAGTCATCATCACAGTCACCATCAGTCACCATCACAGTCATCATCATAGTCGTCATCAGTCACCATCACAGTCATCATCACAGTCGTCATCACAGTCATCATCACAGTCATCATCACAGTCACAATCAGTCACCATCAGTCATCATCAGTCATCATCACAGTCACCATCACAGTCACCATCACCATCACAGTCATCATCACAGTCATCATCACAGTCACCATCACAATCATCATCACAGTCATCATCACAGTCACCATCACAGTCATCATCAGTCACCATCACAGTCATCATCAGTCACCATCACAGTCACCATCACAGTCATCGTTACAGTCACCATCACATCCACCATCACAATCATCATCACAGTCACCATCACAGTCACCTTCAGTCACCATCATAGTCACCATCACAGTCATCATCACAGTCATCATCACAGTCATCATCAGTCACCGTCACCATCAATGTCATCATCAGTCACCATCACCATCAGTCATCATCAGTCACCACCACAGTCACCATCACAGTCATCATCAGTCACCATCACAGTCATCATCACAGTCACCATCATAGTCATCATCTCAGTCACCATCACAGTCATCATCAGTCATCATCACAGTCACCATCACAATCACCATCACAGTCACCATCACAGTCATCATCACAGTCATTATCACAGTCATCATCATCACAGTCACCATCACAGTCACCATCATAGTCATCATCATCACAGTCACCATCACAGTCATCATCAGTCACCATCTCAGTCACCATCACAGTCATCATCAGTCATCATCACAGTCACCATCACAGTCATCACAGTCACCATCACAGTCATCATCAGTCATCACAGTCATCATCACAGTCACCATCACAGTCATCATCATAGTCATCATCATCACAGTCATCATCACAGCAACATATATTTATCCTAAAAGACTTGTTCATGCTCATCTCAAAACTAAACATTGCGTTTCCTGACAAAGTCTAATCAAGAGTTATAACAAGCTCTGTGACAAAGCAGTGGCTACTGTCAGCATAGAGACCAGCAAACACCAGTCTGTAGTCTGTATAGTCTGTAGTCTGTATAGTCTGTGTAGTCTGTAGTCTGTAGTCTGTGTAGTCTGTATAGTCTGTAGTCTGTATAGTCTGTGTAGTCTGTGTAGTCTGTATAGTCTGTAGTCTGTATAGTCTGTATAGTCTGTAGTCTGTATAGTCTGTGTAGTCTGTATAGTCTGTAGTCTGTATAGTCTGTAGTCTGCATAGTCTGTAGTCTGCATAGTCTGTATACAGTAGTCTGTATAGTCTGTGGTCTGTAGTCAGTCCTATAGCATCTGGTGAGGAACTCATGCTTTCTACTGTGTGTGAGAACATACTGGCAGATTGTGACGACATGACAGAGGCTATGGTAGAGTTGACATAATGTATTTACTAGTCCAATAGTTGTAGAAATACTACTGTAGATGATTCTCCTCAGTGCACATACAGAAGTGCCATAATATTAATCTAAGAACTAATACTATACTATGGAGTTCACTTTGCCATTCAATGATTAATATTGATTAGTATATCAGTGACAAAGACAAGGATGGAAAGTCAAAACATTTCAAACAATGTTAGTTTTCAGAGAAAGACAATAGAAGAAATCAGTAATTGTCTGACTAGAACAGGTGGGTAATGGCCGATGTCATGTGATATCTGGTCTGTTGTTATAAATATGTACATGGCCTACTGCTACCTGTATGTACATGGTCTACTGCTACCTGTATGTACATGGTCTACTGCTATACCTGTATGTACATGGTCTACTGCTACCTGTATGTACATGGTCTACTGCTACCTGTATGCATGGTCTAACTGATACAAATGTGCACTCTCGCAAATAAGATATGTGAACATCAATGACACTTGAGAAGTGAAGACCGTCCTGGTGTGTTCAGTACTGATCATGATATTCACAACAACAAGCAGAATGAACTTAGAATTCAGAGAAATATGAAAAACAGCTATCTCATGCATAGTGAATGTAGATTCATAAAAATGTGAAAAAAAAGCTATCTGCATAAAAGAAAATGAGTACCGAAGTTACACTTTGTTTGTAAAAGATTGTTGTCGTCTCTGGTTAAATGGCTGCCCAGATCCAAGTCGGTGCCTAGCAGAAAGTCACAAAGTCCAGTTTGTGTTTTAAGATCAGCCAATCACAGACTACAATGGGTTGATGTGGATAACAAATCTGTAAATCTACCTTTCTATTAAAATGCTGAAATAATTCCTTCCTAATACAATAAAATAAACACAGGGACACAGCACTAAGGCTTTCACATGATTGGATTAATCTCCCTAATTACACACCAGTAACATCATTAACTTTTTTTCTTTTTCTTTTCTATTTTTGTAAATTGGAGTTTTAGAGCCGCTTTCAAGATTTTATCACGGCTTGTCAGTTCATGACAGGAGGAAACCCACAACATCCGTAGTGCTGAATGTTGCAGTAAACCTGCGAGCATCGGCTGGTACTGACAAGACCA
>JAUTBT010034855.1:0-18217 GCA_032361225.1 Lepetodrilus schrolli
TCCTCCCAAAACTATGACATGGTCTTTCCTCCCAAAACTATGACATGGTCTTTCCTCCCAAAACTATGACATGGTCTGTCTTCCCAAAACTATGACATGGTCTTTCTTCCCAAAACTATGATATGGTCTTTCTTCCCAAAACTATGACATGGTCTTTCCTCCCAAAACTATGACATGGTCTTTCCTCCCAAAACAAAGTAATGCTGGGAAGCCATTTCCTAGGAACATATCATAACAAAAATAAGAACTTCACAGTTTCTATGGCAACTATTTCATCACTAGTAATGTTCACCAGGCATTATTAAAAACATGTGATTAAACCATCCATCATAATATTTAGACAAATTGCATGTGTGTCTGCATGTGTATGTGTCACAATTTTGGATCTCTTGAGAATTAGTGTTTTTCATCGCAGTGGGAATATTTCACCCATACGCAACTTGAGTCATAAGACTTTCACACGTACCCTTGTATAAACAAAAACAAATTTAAATCAAATTAAATGTAAATCAGTTTCGATACATATTGAAAGGCAACAGGAAGGATACAAATAAACTGGCACGTCTACAATATCAGTCAAAACTAATATTGAAAGCACCTCAAAGTCCCAAACAGAAAAACAACAGAGAAAAAAAGATAAGAAAATGGTACAGAAATGATGTAGGTACATTATGGAGTTTAACATCTTTCACCCATTTGCGACGAGGTACATTATGGTAAAGTGCCCCATGAGTACTACATAGCAGGATGTAAAGGTATCCCATGTGTTGCACACTATGGTTTAACAGAAGATGTTTAAAATGTTTTCCAACCTATACTTCAACATTGACAAACTATCAGATGTTACACAGATGTCGACAAAGTCTACTGACCACCACTCAGGTGCCTGCTTTTAATCCTAATGCAGCCACGCCCCCCAGATAATCCCTGGTAATCCGAGGAACAGTGGGACTACTAAACCCTCCTGACACAGAAAGCCAGGGTGTAAGTACCAGCCGTGATAATCTAGGACAAACCAGACCTGTAATTACCATGTAGAGATAACGAGCACTTGAACATGCAAGTGGGTGGACAGATAAACCTGTCTGAAAGAAGTCAGTGGAGGGGAGACAACTACTTTCAACATACAGTAATAATCCCCAGGCACAGCTGTTTGATGGTTGGAGAGCTGATTCTTCATATATGTAGCAGATTTGTAAGCACAGAACAAGGTGTGTTTTTGTTTGGTTCCATTTTTGATGTTTTCAATTGGTTTTACTATTCCATTTTTTTTGTGTTATTCATTTTATGTATATTGTTTTTCCTTTGTTGTTGTTTTGTTTTTATTATTTTATTTTATTATTATTTTTTTTTTTTTCTTAAACAAAACCTTTTTGCAGATTCCTGGACAACATTCTAACATTCTTGAAAGTGGCTTTAAAGCCCCCCAAAACAAAACCATCTAGATCAAGTTGATTACTTTGCTGATGGAATATGTCACCCACAAGTAACAAAACAAAATTACAAGAATTTGTAGTTTCATCATCTTGTGTTATTGCATCTGGACATATACTCAACAAAATTAATTAAGGGCTAGTAGCCTTTTTGGAGACATTAAAAGTTAGCTTTCCAATTATAGCAAGAATTCCAGACATCCACAGGCTCCAGGTACTCTTCAAGAACTTCCAGACTAATTGGAAGAAGACTGGCACCAGATTCCTCAAGCCGAGTTCAGACACTTGGTAGAAAGCTTCCTCCATAACATATCTGCTGGTCCTTAAATTATTTTGTTGAGCATACATTGTTTACCTGTGGTCTAAATACATGTTACCATCTTCAAAAACGCTGGGTAATGTGTATACTGAACAGCCTTTAGATACAAGGTACAGGGTTATCTCCCTTATTCCACAACCTTCCACCACAATGAGACATCTATGCAATGCTGCCAGTGAACATCATCATCTTAACTGCCCCAACACACAGTTATCAATAGAATTTATAACAACAACAATGAATCTTTTTATCATGGCCGACACGTTAATATGAAAGATGCAGGACTTGATGAAATATAACACCATAAATGTGTGTACATACCTTCCATTTGATGGTCCTGTTTCGTCCTAAGCGTCTCGATGTCCTCGAGGTGAGACAGACGCATGGCACTGAGTATTCTCTGGTGGTCCTGCTTGGTTTCAGACAACTGTGGGGAAAAATACTCGATGTTCAATTCTCCAGTGAAAATACTCAATGTTCAATTCTCCAGTGAAAATACTCAGTGAAAATACTCAATGTTCAATTCTCCAGTGAAAATACTCAATGTTCAATTCTCCAGTGAAAATACTCAATGTTCAATTCTCCAGTGAAAATAAAAGGCACTTTCAAAAATATTTCTGAGATAAAAAAAACCCACAGGCTCAACTCTCCAGAAGCAAAACAAATTGTAATGGATTTTAAACAATAATAAATAAAATACAATATAATAAGAATACAATATTAGTCAAGTGCTAGGTGCTTGAGAATAATTGCTAGTACTGGTCCTGATATTATGAAACCTTTTGAGTATGATTTCATGTTCAACCTCAAATTTATATGGAGATTAATGAAAAGATTTTTGAGTTGAGCATGAAATTGTATGCAAAAACGTTTGTAATCTCAGGGTCTGGTCCCAAGGTATTTTTGTATGTGGAATTGCAAAATGAAATAATAGAGTTGATCATGAAATCATACTCAAAAAATGTTTTGTAACCTCAGGGTCTAATCAACTAGAAGAATTAACTACTATCTTCTGAATAATATGCTTTAAAATTAGAAATAGGGATATAATTTAAATTTGAATTTCTAACAAATATAGCCAGTCCTCACTATAAGGTGTTATTAACACAGTGACACAACTTACATCTCGTTCATGACACTTGTTCATATAGCTGATCATGTGTTCATGACATTCCTTGGCTGAAACGAAAACATGAATGATAGTCAAATGAACTTCAAATAGATTATTCATAAAACTACTTTTAACAAATTCACATTTTTTTCTTTTAAATGAGATCCGTCCAAAACCATATTGCTCAAATTAAATCAGAAATGTTTTACAAGGCACCATAGTAATATTGTCACGTAAAGGGAGGTAACTCCTTAGAGCCTCTTTCAAAACATAGCAAAACTATAATATGTCTAACATCACAGATATTTATGCTCATTTTGGACTAGTTCTTAGCTACAAGTGTAAAGTATATTCACTTGAAATACATAAAATACATCAAATTAGTACTCAATGAAAATGTTTGTATTTATTGTCAATAAAATATGAAAATACTGAAAACTAGTGGAACATGCTGAAAATATATTTTTGTATAAAAATCAAATGTACATACTTTCAGGTAAAATATGTTTGACCATGAAATATGTCACCAAACTGTGATTGCAGGCATTAAAATGTGTAATTTCCTTCAGATATTGTACTATGGCAACAATTCACATTCTCTCACCTCTTGACAGGTTTTCAGCATAGGTTTTCTCCGAGTGTTCATTCTGTTCTTGGAGAGCGTGTTCGTGTTCCTGCTTCATTTGAATGGTGGCCTGTTCATGGGAGTTGGTCAAGGATTTCACTTCGTGACGCAGTTTCTCTATCTGGGCGCTGGATTCCTCGTGCGATTTGGTGAGATCGCAGATTTCCTTCTCCAGCTTGGATTTCAGTTCTTCCAATTTGGCTGAAATTGAAACAATTAATTAACTTTTGTTGATAGCCTATGTCATGGACATCTATCTGTCATGGACATCTATCTGTCATGGATATCTATCTAATGTATTCGACAAGACATGAACATTTAACATTACCGTAATTAAATTAATGGTAATAATTCAAACCTTCTAATAGTTCGAAGACCTAAATTCATCGGCGAAAATATTTTTTTCCGATCATAAATATATGGATATTACCAATTTTTTGCAAAATGTCATTTTCTAATTTTCAACAATCGTTAACAGACAAATTACTATCATCAATTACAGAGAGATTTGTGAGATTTTAAATTCTTGCAAAGGTTTCTTTGTAAGTCGTTTAGCTAAGAATATTTGACAGATGCCGAGATGGCATATGAAATGAACATGATTAAACTCAATAGATAAACAGTTTTACATATCTATCTACCAGTTTTACATATCTACCTACCATTTTTTTGTACTTCTTCATCAGATTGAATGTGGGCTGCTTCTAATCTTTCTGCCAGGATTGGACCAGAGAATGCATCCAGCTGAAAATATTTAAATGAAAATACTGAAATTGTTCCATATCATAAGATCAAATATAAAATACTTGGCACTGCAAAGGTTTGAACCCTAAAATATCAATTAAATAAATTTATACATGCAATGATTGATGTGAAAATAATTTTTCATGTACATTTTATATTCACATATATAATAATAGGAAAATTGTCTCATATGCATGAAATATTCCCGCTGGGACGAAAAACACCGATATAATTAATAACAGGAAAAAGTCCTATGATAATAATTATTATTATAAAAATTATGTCTGTAATACAATTTTATAGGTATACCCCAAACAAAATCATAAATACTAATGAAAACATCATTCCTAATCCAAAATTCACTTATATTCACATTCACGATAAATATCATACAATTATTTTTTTAAATCTTTAAAAAAAAACTTGCTCACATCTTGCGTGAGGTACTTGACTAGGACTGTCATGGCATCGAAGGCCTGGCAGCTCGTCTTCAGCTGAACTTCCACCAGGTGGAGCTCCTTGACACGAGACTCGCACAGCGACTCCAGTCGCGCGATCTCCTTGTCCGCACGCGACTTCTGGGATCCCTCGCGGAGCGTGTTGGACACGACATCCGGCTGGTAGCTGCTTCCCTTCAGGTGGTTTGCGGTTGTCTTGCTCGGTGTCTTTATGGTGCGGTTCCGATTTTGATCTGAAAGACGAAAAAAATGTCAATAAATGTCAATGTAGATTTTTTATGTGTTTTTCGAATGTATTAAATAGATATTAATCTGAAAGATAAAAAAAATCAGTTCTAATGTAAAAGTTTCATTTTTTATCGAAAATAATAGGTGGATATGTGAATTGAAAAATGAACATTTTAGGTTCCAAATTTTTAGCTGAAAGATGAAAGAATCGCATAGTTAAAACTTAGTGTCATATTGAATATATTAGGTAGATATGTGAATTACGTAAAGTTTTGAATTGGAAATAATTATTTTATCTCTGAAATACATGTATCTGCAATCAAAACTCAAAATTTACATAATTTAAACATTAAAAGTAATAATGGCATTGTTTAGATACTCTGCAAATTGAGTATCGCTCAGAGAAGAAGCCAGCTTTAAAAAACATTGTCATAAACATAAATAAAATAACAACAAACATACAACAAATTTGCTAAACACCTTCCAGCAGCTGCAATGAAATGGGATAAAGCACGAGAGAATACATCTAAGCACGTAACCACAGTAAATGTAACCATGGAAAATGTAACCACAGGGAAACAATCAGTGCAGCACAGATGGGTAAAAGCTGAGGGAATAAAAAAAACTTCAAGTCTGTATTTTATATTTTCCCCGACATCAAGTGCCACCAGTTCACAGTGCAGGGAGGAAGAATGTGTATCTCTTCACGAAGACGAGCAATTAGGAATCCAATTCCGTCCCGATTAAGAATGTTTTCCTTACACCAAAGGAATATCTCTCGGAGTAGACACCTGTATGCAGGAATCCACACAAAACTATCCATCTCTGCCACTTGAGAACGGATACACCAAAAATGTTCAGAATGAAGCACGTGCATTATCGTCATACTCTAATGTGAGTTTTGTTTTCAGAGATTTAAAAAAGATTACTCCACAAAATAAAGTCCTTTATGTTTCTAAAAAACAATTTAAAAAAAATTCATTTGCAAGGAAACATATTTGAAGCAAAAGATGACTGTAAAAGATAGACATGACCCATATATGGAAGCACGTCTGAGACACTGATACGGAATCTTGACTTTTTAACTGACAGCGTGGCTGTAGCAACAATTTCACATTGACACCTCCAGAAGCTAGATATCATGAAGGATGGCCAATCAGATCAAACCATTTCCACTTGAGCAATCTCCCAGGCTATAACTGTTGTTTTCGATCAAAGAATAAGATGATATATATTTTAAACTTTGTAAAGCATCTTGGACAGGCTATACGCATGAAAAGGGGTGCTATATAAAGTTTATAATATTTATTTATTTATTAAATAAACAACTGTAGCACTGTTGTTATAGTAAACAAGACAGGTTGCACATTCTTTCATGGATCAGAGATATAGTTAGTTAGTTCGTTAATTTGGTACAGCAGAGTCATATAGTCTCAGAGTGTGAAAGTTATTTTGTATATAAATTATACTGATAGTTTTCTTTTATCATAAAAAGAAATGTTTGGGGACCACAAGCATGCACAAATGGAATCTCATAGAAGCAAATGTCAGTCAACTGATGATGTAATCTCAAATTATGAATTCCTGACCCTTGTAAATTCAATCATTATTCAATCACAAACTTCTGGCAACACCTCTATCCCCACCCACCTCATTCCTGCTATTACGAGGTGTGTTAATATTTCCAAGTTGCTGAATATGCAACAAAAACCTGACATATGTATTGTTGTTGCTGGCAAGAAGCTCTCTCTGTACATTGGCGTTGTCTGGCAGGATGACAAGAGCTAGTGCACTCTTAGTACGACCAGACTGGCCACATAAAACAACACTCACCAGTCCACCAGAATTAACCTTAACCAAAGCTGTAACCATACTTTCATCGCTTTGATCCTTGCCGTGATCAACAGTAAACTGTATTCTTCAATTACCATCAGTGTCAATCATGAAGTGTAGGTTCAGTGTACATGCATTGTCAATGGACAAGGGTAGATGGTGTCCCAAGTAGTTTGAAGTAGCGATACATGGAACAAAAATTAAGTAAACTAGATGCTAAATTTATTACCATCTCTACTTCCAATGCCAGCAGTGAAGGTACAGTGTCAATGCAATGTCAATGGACCAGGGTAGATGGTGTCCCAAATGCTCTGCACAAACAGGGACAGAAAACCTGAGTTCATATGGGGTGGGGAACAACCAATTATATTTTAATCTCCTAACTGCTACAGACAACCAGAGATTCCCTAAAGATCACCAAAATCCAGGATGGAAGTCCTAAACATGTCAAATGTAAAAGACACATTTGTTCAAAGAATGGTCTATAAATGTTGGGTAGTTTACCTATATATGGATAGTGCCCTTTCTACTGGATGGCTAATGACTGTTCTGTTGGACTGGTTTAATGACCAGTATTTTGGCTGCCCTGGTCTGCTTCATGCACCGGTCCATTACCAGAGCTATTGGTGGGAGCCAGTGGGTCATTGCCAGGAATATTAGCGCCAGTAATATCGGTACCCTTATCAGTGGTGTAGTGTCCAGCTGGGTCCAGATGCACGACGCTCTTGTAGGCTACAATAGTTGTAGGGACTTACAACTGCCGTTACAATAATTGTAGCCAATAGATACATTATGTACAGGAATTACTCAGTCAAGCATATCTTGCTTGACTGTGTGGACTTTGCAACTCAGCATGCCGTTTTTTACTCTTCACCCAACCTTAAACATTTATTCACCTAGGTTCCTGGGCATCTCATTGCATCGTTTTTAAAAGAAATTGGTCTGTATCATAAGTTTTAATCTTTCACTTCTACATACTTAATTCTATTGCATTCACACTATGTATTCCATTTCATCAATAGTTAGCATATCATTCTTTATTCTCAATCATGTCTTTCATGCTGCAATTCATTTTTGACCTCATTTATTTCATTAATCATTCCTGGTCGTGTATGGATGAAAGATTCCCGCTGTGACGTAAAATAATAATTCACTCGCTCACTCACTCATAATTAAATTGATGAAAATGATATAATTTCCGTTATATGAGTAATAAAACTGCTAATAGTGATATAACCTTTTCGTATTTCAGTCCCGTCTTTCTGTACAGTTCCTCCAAACTGAGATATCGGGGTGGGTCAGTCTTGTGCGGTCTGTCAGGATTGTCCTTGCAGTCGTCTCTGTACCAAACCTTCGTCGTCATCGTCGTACGTCTGAAGGAGACAGACAGACAGAACTTAGTGGAAGACAGGCATACGGTAGGATGTCATCGTGTGCAAGGATAATATTCCTTTTTGTTATAGGGTACCCGTGAGGACTTTCCGGACTTGTCTATGGGAACATGTATCAGCGCATGCCGACGCTGACGGAAAACAAGCTATAATTTACTGCATAGTGCTACCCTTTAAAATACGGATGCCTACAAACACGACACAAAATACAGTACCATGTTCTACCACGGATAAGACTGCGAAGTTCCCCACGGGTACACGAAAGAAAAATCCCGACACACAAATCATGAGAAAACTGGTGTCTGTTAAACACGAAATTAACTATACCATGAAACATCCTCATCGTAATGATTGTTTTGACACATTGTATGACTTAATGTTTTAATCAAAGTGAAGTCTTACTTCATATTGTAGTCCTGTTTATGGACACCATTCAAATTGACTTTATAGTGATGTAAGCAAGTGGAATAGCATGGTTTTAGTAGTAACACCCACCTTTTTCTGGATATATAGCTAACGTCGTATCAGATTTCCCTCTCTTCAGGGTGATTCCTAACAATATACTAAGCAGTACTGGCGTATGTGATTTAAATAAGGCTATGTTCGTGCGTGACGGTGAACTTCTGATAAGTCTACTAGATCTACACGTCGTGTATACTATTTTATCATTTGAGCATACTTCATTTTGTTTACTCGCATACCAACACGTACTGTGGTTTATTTAAAGCTACACATATAAACTCTCTACCAGATTAATCTGGAACTCGCTTTGAGGAACCTGGTGCCATTGTTCTTCATAACATTCTGAAAGTTCTTGAAGAGTACCTGGATCCTGTAGACGTTTGGAAATGCTTTGTTGTTAAAAGTATATAAAGCTAAATGTATATATCCAATAAAGCTCCTGGCCCTTATTTAATTTTACTGAGTATATAACACAGCTATGGGGTCTCGGGATAATTACACGTACAACAAAACAATTGGCTTGTTCTAATTTGATCATTGCAAGGGCTTTTTTTGGCTCATTACTATTAGACCAAATATCTCCATGAAGATTGTGTTGCAAGATTCGTTTAAAACCGATCAGGATTCCTGTGCAATCATGCCAGTAGCTAGAGATTCCTCTAGTCTTCCTGCTGACTATTTTAGTATAGTTAATGCCATCGTCTATAGGCGAGCCTGCATTCGGCCCTCATCGGGCTACTTCCGAAGCATCAGATAGTCCCTGTAATTTGGCTCCGTAATTTGCACGGATCTTCCGTCCGGAAATCCGGCGATGGATTGCTATCAATGCACGGGACTATAGTTACGTAATTGTTAGTGACAAGCGAAAAGCGAGAACATTGAAATACATATATAGACATTTGTATTGTATTCTACATATTCGTGAACTATTAGCATAGTTTTGATTGAAAAATAACATCTACAACAATGTTTGAATAATATGGCACCAAATTTTGGTAGTCCTGAATTCGATCACCATAGACTCATTTCAAGAGCATGTGACATGTTAAACTCGTAAAACTTATAAATATATGCATAGATCTTAGGATATTAAATAGGTTACCTCCTCTCTAAAATTAATATTTTTTTAACTCAAGTCTTTTGCACAATTAATAAAAAACCAAACATTGTTTATATTATTGGTATTACTAACTATTTTGAGTAAAGATTATTTTATGTAGATCTAAGTTAGATAATTGCCACAGCCACGCGTGGCCGAATTCTCGCAAATAGCAGTCCGCAAACCGAGAGGATCCTGGTGCGCACTCTGCCACACATGGCCAAGTGCACAGCACAATTCCCTCCATATGTGGTGTGCTTAATGCTTGCATTCTCACGTGTTGTCCGTGTATATGTAGTCTCAGCACCTGCATTCACAACAAATCGGAAGGCACATACATTTACAAATATCTCAAGTGAAAGTAGTCCCAAATGGTTCCACTTTCACTAGGCTTTGTATGCCATCAGCCGTGCTTTTATATGCCATATAATGCTCCAAGCTATCATTATTCGGACATTATGTGGATTTGGGGATATATAAAGTCCGGTTGGCAAATAGCCAGCCATGAGTTAAACCCATATAAAAAGTAGCGCATGGTCAACAGAGAAGGCTAGATGAATCTCGAGCTGTTATGCCAGACGCCAATGTCATGAAGTAGCATCTCCGTCAATGTCGACACGTGGACGAACACGGCAGCAATGCAAGTTTTGACGAGAGGTGATGGTGGGAGATTCTGTCCGATATTGGTTGGAATCATTATAGATTGATTCTAGTTATAATAACCCTCGAGACCAGTTCACAACTTATATTGTCAACCAATGCACCCGTAAGCCATGACACAGGCTATATACGTGTATTTTAATATGATCTTTAACTTACCACTGGTATGGTCCTAGGATTGTGGTAGGAATTTAAAGCTCGCACCACTCTTCAGGGCTAACGTCTGGTCTATGTTACATCTGAAGGCAGGTTGTGTTACGGTATAAACACCAAGCTATAGTAGACGGGCGTGTAGCATAGGTCATAACCTCAGAAGATGACCCGAGAACCACCCCTTCTTAACCTTGAACCATACATGCTAAATGTGCATAGTCAGCGTTTTCCTCCACAGACACCATCGTAGCTACAATATAGTACTATTGCCTTTCCCTCCAGATACCGCCATATACTAGCATGGTGTATTAGTCCTGCGAATAATCCCTAGTGTTTACCTGAGTAACTTGCATTACTGTATACAATGTTTAGACCAGATGTGTTACTCGTTCGGGGTAGATATATCTACGCAACGACTATGTATACTAATTGAAACAATATTCATGTACGGTATGTCTAAGCGCTGTCCTCGTGCCTATTCACTTTGCATTGTTTATTTATATTATTTCTGAGAGCACAATCCCTTCCCTTGGTGGGCGCCATTTGGATATACCTACAATCGTAACCATAATAATATGTGAGCTCTATTTGACGACGTTCTGTAACATAAATATCACAAAGTAACAAAGTTTATGACATGTAAATGATGACTTTCTAGCTCCTTGAATGGTAGCTTGGGTTGCACAATCCCCAGGGAGTTGAGAAGGAAGCATACTGATCCATTGACCGGGGAGATAATGTAGCGCTTTGAGTACACAGAGCTTAAACATATATATATATTAAATTGGGGTTTAGAGTCGCTTTCAAGATTCTTTCACTTATATCACGACTTGTCAGTTTAGAGCAGGAGGAAACCCGCAACATTCATAGCGCTGAATGTTGCAGTAAACCTGCGAGCACCGGCAGGCACTGACAAGACCAAGGATGATAACTGCACTGCCACTCTTACAGACATCGCATCCTATCAATATCAGAAAGGTAACTTTCGCGAACATTGATGCCGGGCCCCGGGGCCTGATTTAAACCTGGTACATTTGGCTCCGAAGTCCAACGTTCTACCACTGCGCTACCACCCGCCCTAAATAAATACGAAATTATATGTACTATATAATTAAGTAAACGTGTTTTGATACTCATCTTCCATCACAGCTTTTGATTACTAAATCATTTGCAACCAGAAGGTCCTTATATCGATCAGTGCCTGTGATTAAACATGTTTATAAATCATGATTCACTTCATTTCCAGTTGGATTGCCAGGTTTTATCAGATCAATTTGCAAATACTCTTATTCAAACAGTTCAGTTCAAACATATGTTTATTGTCCTAGACACCCTTTCATGAAGCTCCGGTATCAACTAGGACATCATCCATGCGTTTCACGAAAGGTTCGTACTGTAGTCCGGGCGTGAATCAGGACATACGCCATGCTTTCACCACAGCATGAACTGGCGCACACCTCAATATACGCCCGAGTACCGGCACGACCTGTTCGTAAAACGCAGCCCATGATCAAATATTTACAAGAGCTTCATGAAAATACGCTCCCTGGCTTCTAGAACAGTGTATGCACATTCACAATATGACTGTTCTCAGCGACATGGGTAACATGGGGACACTGGAGCCACTGCTCAGCAACCTGTGGCAACGGTCTAATGGTCAGAACAAGGCCCTGTCGTACCACCGAGGTCCATGTTCATTGCATGGGGGCGACAGCTCAGGTGATGGACTGCTTCCACCAGCCATGTCCTACTGCAGTGGCAGTCGTGGCGAGTAAACAGCACAACGGTCGCAGGGACACTAATCTCTCCGTCAACACCGTTCCGTTAAACTTGACCGGTGTTTGGGGTCCCTGGTCAGGCTGGAGTGTGTGCCAGCAATGCGGCAAGAACAAGCGACACCGGCGAAGAATGTGCGTCAATGGTAAAGGTCAGAGTATACCGGTGGGAGGACCTTGTCTCGGACCAAATATTGAGAGTTCAGATTGCGATGTGTCTTTGTGCCCTTTTGGTAAGTACAGTACTAGGAGTAGGCATTAAGTTTCTGTATTATATTATATTATGGGTCGGTTAGTTCCTGCATCTGAACAATAAATGTCCCAGTCTGTATCACAGCATACCATGCTTTATCCTTTATCATAACAATATACATTTCAGTTCTTCAGAAAAAGAATCGTTCCTTTAAAAAATCTTTCTACCAGTATATTTCCGAACTCGGCTGACAAATTGAATTGAATGAAAATGAATGTGTTAAAGTAGTATGAAATACTAATATCATAGTATACAGGGTAGTTTGTGTAGCCCCTCCCTTTAAAATATAACATAGATTTGAGGGAATTATGTTGAGTGAGGGGATACTCATAGCAGAGGAAACCATCAGCCTAGTTTATGGCTTGATTATATTGCGACTACCCATGGCACTCTTTCATGTTACAAATCTCTCGTCTCTATCTATCTTCTTCGCAGATCACTACGAGAGTGTCGTGGTTTCTTTGTATATATTAGTAAGACATGTGCCTGAGCTTCATGAAAGAATGCCCAGGAATTTGCATTTTCAGTTATCAACATGATCATTCTGTAGAAAGGAACTTCAGATACATCATGTACATGGGCGAAACATAATGCCCGATGTTCATACGTTTGTTAGTATCATAGTAATAGGTTTGTTCCGTATCATAGTAATAAGTTTATTCTGTGCCACGGTAATACTACTTGTATGAAATAGGATTTTTCTCTTGTTTGAGATAACATTGAAGCAATTCCTTTGTTCGTTTTCAAGCAAAACGGTACCCAAATGCATCTCGAGTATCAGAAGGTGGATCAGTGAAATTGAAGTGTCATTATTCCGGGAGAGTTGTCCCTCGTCAAGTGTATTGGATAACCCCTAGGGACCAGCACATTCAACGTCACTCCAGTGACCACAGGTACCTCGTAGCAACGATATCTGCAATGCTTGTTGTTTGATAGAGAAATCTAATTTACAAATAGCGATGTTTCTAGTACTGTGGGTAGAAATGAGACAGTTATACACGCTACAAGTACAATGTTAATGAGCACAAACGGAGAAATGATAAATGCATACCTAATACAAGTACAGTGTTCTCACAACTTCAGATTTTCTGCAACCATAGAATATATTTTCTCATACCTTCAGTCCTAGGCTAAGTAGAGATTTGATTTTGATGGCAAGCACTATATTTTCATGGTCAGAGATCCATTGGTACACATGCAATGATATCATCAATAACTGTTCATCTTGAAATCAGGACTAAGGCCTTTTTGGTTAAAACCTCATCCCTGATTATCATCAGTGCTGTGTGAGTACTGTGCTAGTTGCACTGAATTAGAGGTCGTTTAACTAATCCTTCTTCTATTGCAGATGCAGAAGGTATGTAGAGTAGAATAGAAGCCGAGTATAAATACATGTGTATATGTTACTATATGTGGTGGTGGTGGTGGTGGCGGTGGTTGAACAATAACACATTCGTAACAGTCATTACTTTGAAAGCCATCACTGATCGACATAGACCTTGCAGAATGTGCTTGCTCCTTCAAGCCACTAGGACGTGTGCCAATAATATATCAACTACTATGTCCGGTATGTATAAGAAGTGTGATTGCACCAAGAAAGGTCAGAGATGATAACTTGGAAAATGAATTACAAGGAAATGAACATTACAGGATTGAGTGCCATAGAAAATGTGTTGTAGTCTACGCGTGAAAAGCGCATATTAAACGCATACAATCACAGCTAGTTGACTTAGTAAGTTTCCATACAGACGTGCACGTAGGTACACTTGATGTCTGTAATTAATACCACACTGAATTGATGTCAAAACGGACACTTTCTTTACAGCCACTAATGGAACCAATTTATATTCTAGTTGAGATGAAATTGCATTATTTCAGGCCGCTTGCAAAGCAGTGTGGCATCGTTCCCTCACATCTGTAAAAACTTTGAATTCTTCACAACCTGCTCTTAAAAGCATCTTCGTTCCTTGTGGGTGCGCTTCTTGAAATTGAACTTGGCCACGCACCTGCCACACATTTTCACTGAAACATTTGATTTTATTCATTCAGATGCAGTCCACTAGTTATCAAGGCATTCATATTTAAATGAAAGGACAACTATTTATCCGTGAACCAGAACTGTGTACGTGTTGAATAGATTATACGTAGTTTTCTACGTAACACGACCAGTGATTCTCTCGTTCAATGAGTCACCATTTGGCAATGCCCCTCAAGATAGTTCGCCATACTCTACAACAATCTAGGAAGTTCGAAGTACATAATTTGGTTTGCAGCGTTACAATAATAATTTTCTTCCCCAAAGTGCCATGAACGTTGTGTTTAAAGGTATACAAGATGATGTGTATAACGAGTGAATCTACCTCAAATGTAGTCCAAGATGACTAACAGTAACTGTGATTGTATGCCTTTAAGAACCTCCCAAAAAGACCACACCACTGGGTTTTGTTTGCATCGTGATACTTCAATTCTCAATGACATTGTAAATGTTTGGTGACGTCTGCCAATTGGAACCTTGTCAATGTCTTTGAAAGCATTGGAGAATATTGTTCAGGTGCGACTTCACCTGCGACTTCAAACGACTGTTTTATGTGTGGTCACACTCTCGCCGAAAAAGTACTGTAAATCAGGAAATTAATGCGTAACTAATTTAATGCGACATCAAGCTTTTGGACATAAATGCGACAACAATTAAATGCGATTGACCAGGCCTCTATTCATGTTTTTTCCCGGACGTAACTTTCATTATTTTCCATAATGCGTAGGAATTTAATGTGGCCATAAGCCAATCGCACTTTTCGCATTAATATCCTGCTCGTATTAATTTCATGATTTAAAGTATACATAGTAGACACGGTGGTGTCAGTGGCTTGCCTGCAGCAGATCCTATCTATCATAAAGATTGGACCAGATTCAATTTAAGCATCCTTCAATGCAATTTTTATATGTTAACGAACCAGCATCTGACTAATCTCATATATAGAATTAACAAGTTGTATATACCATATTGCATGGATCTTGTCTATTGCATGGGTAAATGATAACAAAGTTGATAGTGCATTTTGACAAGGAACTGCTGTTTCTCTCGGGTAGTGGTGTTTCACAACAAAGCAAACGGTGTACGATTATCTCGGAGCAACAATTGTTTGAGTAGCCAGAAATATTGTCCATGTGTCATTCATATAGATTACTAGTATATATTTGATGCAGTTCCTTTAAGGATGATTGTGTATGTACCAGTGCATTTCCTGACCATCAACAAATCGTTTGCCACCAAAATGGTGAAGTTATGTAAGAAAATATTTTCCGTAATGGCATCCATTTTTTAAATTTATCATTATATATAGGTTTGCCCAAGGGTCACAGAATGGCATAACTTGGATTCTGTTTCTATCCATATTGAAGAGAGAACTATCCCAATGAAACATTGACCGGAATGCATCCAGCTGGACTATATTAAAGGCATACAATCACCGATAGTTGATCTAATTAAGGGTTAACCTGAAAATATAGAATTATATGTATAACAAAAGTGCTTTATTCAACTAGCTTCTTAATCCAAATACACCACTAGTTATAATAGTAGTTTTCATTTTCAACTTAATTGTTTCGACAAATACAGACATATATAAAGTGTATATGCTATACAAAGAACACGTGCAATCTATATATAATTTGTAACTGAAAATGCAAATGATAATCTACGATATGAGAAATAATCTTAAAAGTGGCTCTAAACCCCAATAAAAATAAGTAGAAAGTTGCTGACAACAGAGATGCACCCGAGGTGGTGAATCTAATGCTTTTGTTTCAGTATTATTGATCCTTGTATAGTGCTATCATTGAATTTCCCCTTTCCAACGATCTATGGAAAGAGTTTTGGCAGTACAAAAGCAATGGTACACTTGTAAAAAGAATGCACTTTGCACTTATAAGCCAAATAGTAAAACATGATCATGCTATCTGTGATTGTGTGCCTTTAATCTGTGCTATTTACATCTTTTGCATCTGCATGGTCATCGCAGTAGAAATTGGCATTTTATAGAAGTTTTCTACAAGACATCTTGGACACTGACATGATTATCAATGATTTGTTTCCATTTCCAGAATACACATACTTGGCACATCGCTGATGGTAGAATCAGCTAGGTATGTGGATCAGGGTAAATATCGATGTGTTCTACTCCTGCCAAGGAATGACCACAAGATCATCGAAGCTCCTCTTAGTGAGTAACATACTAATAGTTAATTTAATACCTCTAGAATCCCTCCAATTTCATTATCAACCATATATCCTAGTATATATAGTCGCAGAACCGAGATATAGACTACAGGCCAAATAATAGATTTTCGGCTATCTGTAATCTGGCCGTGATTCTGATCTTCACTTGAAAGGACGGTTATTATACAATATTTTAGTAATAGGAGAAGGAATGCAGGTTTAACTGACTGCATGCACTTTCTATGTCTTGATGGTACAAGTGGGTTCCAATAGGACAACTATAGGTGGGTGATCCAAAGTTATTCAAATAGAACAAAGGAACAACGACTCCTCAAATAGGACTTAATTGTAGATGGGTGATCCAAAGTGGCTTACGTAGTAGATGAACCATAACCTCCATTGAGAGAATTGATCAGAGTAAAACGATTCAAATCTTGATGATGTTCCTTGGATAGCAATTATTACCACAAAACGTCCAGTGCAACCGTTTATGGAAGATCGAAGAAAAGATCAGGTGGCTAGCTAAGTAGACTGGTTGAAAATCACTAAATATATTTTCTGAATGGAATCATGTCTTGAATTTCTGAAGAACTTATGGTAAATAATTCATCTAACGCGGAGGAATATGACTTGATTTAAGAGCAAACAGCCCAGTATTACATACTGGTTCTGACTACTATATAGTACATGTATATATTTCACATTAGAGCCGTCATCATGATGCACTGTATTGTGTTGTTCCTCTATGTTTCAGTTGTTGAAACATGTAGAGACAAAAGCTGCCGCAACAATGGGAAATGCAGGATTTATATTGATCCTGAATACGTGAATTTTAAACATTACAAGTGCAAATGTACTGGATCCCACATTGGTAGCTTTTGTGAAAATGGTAAGGTTTATTTAAACTTATTTATTAATTTCTACATTTATTATGATTAAAACTAGTGCAAAGGAAATTGACGAGGAAAACAATAGTTCGCATGAGTGATATTGTACCATGCAATTTGTATGTTGCAGGAGTATTTATGAAGCCATCCCAAAAGTACATCATGATTGTGGTTGTTATAGTGGCCATCCTCGTTTGTTTGTGCCTAATACTTTTCTTTGTCAAAAGGTAAGCTTAGTTGTATTCATTTTTTGAAAGCATAATTTAGAATACTAGTACTGTGTTATTGCTAATGCATTATTTGTGCTGATACAATACACATGTCATTACTGCTGTGTTTATAAGTGTGACACTTAGTGCCGCTGTTGTGTTACTGTTCGTGTTATATACTACAAAGACAGAGTCAGTACTTATTTAGGGGCGGGTGGTAGCACAGTGGTAGAACGTTGGACTTCGGAGCCAAGGTTCCAGGTTCAAATCCCGCCCCGTGAGCCCGGCATCAATGTTAGCGAAAGTTACCTTTCTGACGCGATATTGATAGGATGCGATGTCTGTAGAGTGGCAATGC
>JAUTBT010034866.1:0-18215 GCA_032361225.1 Lepetodrilus schrolli
CCACAAGTTTTTCAGCCTGTGATTCAGTGTGGGGCAGGAACGAATCCTAGATACGATCAGGTTCTCGGTCACCCATCAACTAACCAGCCGAGCTCGAACGTACTTCACTTTAACCTGAACGGTCAGCCGGGACCATGTGCAACCACAATATCGCGTCAGAGAGGAAACTCGCAACATCCGTAGGGCTGAATATTGCAGTAAACCTGCGAGTATCGGCTGGTACTGACAAGACCAATGATGATCACTGCATTGCCACTCTACAGACAGCGCATCCTATCAATATCGCGTCAGAAAGGTAACTTTCGCGAACATTAAGGCCGGGCCCCCGGGCCGGGATTTGAACTTGGAACCTTTGGCGCCAAAGTCAAACGTTCTACCACTGCACTACCTAATGCGTAGCTACGAACATCTAAAAATCCAATGCAGTATCGCATAGCAGTGTTGTATTGTTTTCTGGTGTACGTATATAGCACATATAAGATAAGTGTATGTGTGTGTGTGTTTGTGTGTTTGTGTGTGTGTGTGTGTGTGTGTAGGGGGGGGGGTGTTTGTGTATGTATGTATATATTTGTACGTGCGCATTAGGAACATCTGGGTATTCGATAGCGATTCCAGTAACGTCATCACTATTTTGTTTTTTTGACATATTTTGATAAATTATGCAATGCTTACAAATCCGGCAGTGTCTCATTTACCCTCTCCCTGCTGGATTAAGCAAAGGTACTGCTCATTAGGGCATCTCGGGTTGCCTTCAGCATGGAGAGAGTTAATCCAGCTCGTGTTCCACTCATGAAGTTTTATACTTTTGATAGGAATAAATGAGAAACGTGATAACTGAACTCAACACACGCAAACTATCATGTCTTCACTGTCCTGATACTATATCATAAATCAGAATTTCACATTTACAATTACAATATAATAAAACAAGGAATAAAAACATACATCAATTCGCGTGTTCGACGTGTAGCTTTTACGAACGGCAAGATGAAATGAACATTATATTCAACAAAATAAATAATGGTCCAATATGGGAATCTTTCGACCAAATTTAGGAACTCGGCTTAAGGAATCTGTCCTGCGTTTCAAGAAATGGTCGTACTGTGGTTTGGCCTGCGTTTCAAGAAAGGGTAGTACTGTTCATTCTTTTACTATAGCAGGAAAAAAAAGGCCTGGTACCATTCTTCTTTCAACGTGTCAAGTTCTTGAAGAGTACCTGAAGCTTGTAGACGTTTGTTAAGATAATATAAAGCTAATTGTATATGCCCCAAAAGGCAACTGGCGCTTGATTTTGTTGCGTATATATGATCTCTAGACATCACCTGAAAATAAACAATACTTCAAGTCAGTGAAGAAGAGATCGATATTAATGTCAATCAGATCGTTCGGCTTCGTGCCACACCATATACCAAATGACAGAGTCAATTTGATTGGTTAAGAGGTTCTATGACTTCACTATATTGCAAATATACCACCGGATATCGACAGGAATTCAACTAAATAATGGAGACGGTTGAAGTATTTCACGAATGTCAAGAAAGTAGAACAATGTTGCTAGTTCGGACGTTAAAGGAATTATGATGATGATAATAATAATAATAATAATAGTAATACTAGTAATCGCAATACTATTACTACTACTACTACTACTACTACTACTACTACTACTACTAATAATAATAATAATAATATAAAAACATTCTGTCAGCTATAAATTTGCATACCGTCAAGTTATCCTTGTTTCGATATCGAATCGTGTGTATGATAACGACGTATATATACATTCACTATATATATATATATCCATTTTGAAATCAATTCCACCGCTGCAATATAGAGTGAAATTTAGTCAACCGTAATTAAGTATCTAACCCGTGTAATTGAATGGAAAATCATTCTCGGAGTGCTCTTAGAACATCGTATGTTATTGTCTGACGGGACACACTATGGCTTTGTTTGTATGATCCGTTCTGAAATGTTTTCTGTTAATGTATCTGCGCAGAAAGTATGGTGATGACATGCGTTGTATTTTAATAGAGCAAGTAGTGTACTCAGTTTTAAGGTATAAAACAAGTATTCAGTTTAATGTGGAAAAAAATCGATGTAATTCGTAATAAAGAATACAAGGTTCAAATTAAGCTTTTAAAACATGACAACGATTTAATTGTTTCGCTGTACTAATGTAATTCACATAAAGACCACTCCCTGTATAAGCCCATTTCGCCCACCCCCTTGTTAAAATACATTTGTATCCAGTAATATATTTACCTAAATGATATAATTCTTGTTTCGATTTTATACCAAAACTGTAAATGGAAAAGAATCGAAATATATTTCACGTGTGATTACAGACATGCAAATAACACGCCATTGATGATTAATGCCAAGCATATATAATTACAGGGTATAGTTATAACTTTGTCACATTGACATCATATATGACGGGGAACAACATGGTCCATTAACTATCTATAACAAAAATCAGTTCTTACATTAAAAGGTCACTTTCATCTAATAATGTGCATGTATGTTGTAATAAAGCATTATATATTGCTAATAAAGTCAAGGTAATCGACAATGCACAGACTTCAGGTATAGTGGACGAGTTATTATCTTCGTGATTAACCCATAAATTGAACGTTGCCCAGGTTTGTTTCTCAGATACGGAGTTTATGAAACAGATACAATTAATAACCCATAAATATCAATATGATCAGAGTAATAGCGTCTGATTATTATGTGAAAATGATATTTATTACATGTGTTCGCGGGCCCGTGGTGAATTTCCCCAATACCAGGCAGATTTATTAAGCCGGGTTAACAAGCTTATGTTGCAATATCGACAGTCGATTTTTTGATTATTTGTCGGATAACCACCGATAAAATCTTATCAAATACCAAGGGTAATTCATTTATGAAACGACATATCGACTGGTATTGTTCAGTAATGACCAGGAATACATTATAATTAACCTGGAACCCGGACCCCGTAACGTGATATCTGTCTTAAAGACTAGCGTCATGTCGGAAATATCGTGGCGAGATGATTTATACATCACAATGGAATCCGAGGCAGATTATTATTTCTATTAACAACCCTTCTTCGTTTACAGGATATAAGGGCATTTAACGCGGTTTAGCTTCCACTGCAAGACAGGTAGAGGTAATTTAGACGCCGATATATCGACATGTTATGACAGAGTTCGCGGTATCGTTTCTCGGGTTGTCTCCCCCTGTTTTCCGGCCCCGTGGTCGGGGGGTCTGAAAGTCAACGCGCGCCAAATCTCGCTTCCTCGCGAATCTCACAGTACTGTCAACGTTAATCGAGGCTCGACGTCATAAAATGAGGGAATTTCTCTCATAAATCATTCCGCAAGAGCGTCTAAAAAGCTTTTCAATATGAATGCATTATGGACGAAAGTGATGAATTTTAGTTTATCATGCAAAAAGTCATGTTAATACGCTGTCCAGAGCTTGGCCTTCATCATAATAGCTGATAGAGCGGCAATCCCGCCCCAGGGCCTCGTATACAGCTCCGCACAGCAACACTGTATCCGTCTAATATACGATATATAGCATGCGCGCGGTAATCTAGACTCAGTCACTACCCAGTTTTCTGGACTAATTCTTTGCGCCATGGAATATTGAAATGAAATTGTGATTATGTGTATGAAAAGGGCCGGAATGCAGCCCCCGACAATGGTGCTTATGTAAGCATTAGATTTTGACGTCATTGCTAATTGATAAGTCTGGCGTCGATTTACAGATGTAGTCAAAAACTATACGAAATTATCGTCTCTAATCACGCGAAAGAATTCGGGACTGCGGGCCGGTAAATTGATTAGAATTGGAAAAAACATCGGAGGGACATTTTAACAGCTCCCACGTGACATATGCTTCAGAAATACACTAAGGTTTTAGCACAGAACATGAGCGAATATGAATTCGTGTGTCAGTGTTCTGATTAATAAGCTGCGACGATTCCCCAAAGGTTCTTAATTGACTTGCCTCCCACGGGTAGTGAGAAGCAAATATGAAATAATGAATCATTCGTCAACCATGCAATAGGCCTACTGGCAAATATCGATGCCTTCCTATAGGCCTATATAGTGCAGCCAGTAGTCCCTATCCGACTGACAGTGACAGTCCGGCATACTAGGATATTAGAAATTTAACCGAATGACGTAACACGCATTTCATATACACATTGTATAGTAAGTAGCCTATATCATGATGGGGGAGGGAGATGAGAGAGGGTGTGTGGGGATGGGATTAAAGGAGAGAGAGAAGAGAGAGAGAGATTGGGGGGGGGTGGAGTACGAAAGGAAAACAGAGGGGTGGGTATAGAATTTCCCTTTGCAAGTTATATGCAAATATCAGAAATTGTTCATTTACAAGCGTATTCAAGATATGCCATATTCTTCTTCCAACATAACACACAGACACACATTCGCGCACGCACACACATACATACACACATATACACACAAACACGTACACACGTACACCACAATCCTAACCTATGATCACGATAGCATATCAGGAAGAACTTTCTGACTAAAGGTACATTTATAAGACAAAGCTCATGAAATGCTAATTAGCTGACGCACAAACATAATTTTATGCAAATGAATAGTAAAATATGAATAATTGTATACTTTGAATACGAAATATGACACATCGTCGGGATAGCCACATTTTACGTGGCATGACGCCAACCAGAAGTCAGATACTTTGAAAAATAAGAAACATACAGCTGATATGAACTTCCTATTGATAATTCCATCATATAATGGTCATAAATACATGCATACACGATGCCCGAATGAGAAATCAACGGTAATTTTAATTTAAATCTTAACAGATTGAACATTTAATTCGCAATAATGCTGACTCACATTTATTATTTCGGGTTAGAAAATTAGACAACCCCCCTTCCCCTCCCAGAAAAAAAAAATAGCCAGACAGAAATTCCACTACTAGTATTTGTCATCTGATATCCATCTCACTGTGCCACTGTCGGTGGTCACGTTCATCTCATACTTCCATTCTCAACATAGTGTTTCCACATCTAATCTTACATTATTTTAGCTAAAAGAAGCTTTTTAAGTATTATGAATTCATTTTTCAAAGTTTTGCCCTCAAATTAAATAGAACATAAAAGCTGTTAATACCTGGTCACATTTGATTTTCTTTATGTTCATGTAATTTGAATGACATCAATGTTTAGTTGCAAAGATAATGACCGGTTTTTATTGGTTAAAGCTGAAACAAGAAAATTAACAGAAACTTTGAACTATTTATATTAGAAATAACACTAATTCGTTGATGCATCTTTTGTTCCATATAAATGTGTATACACATTTTTAGAACAATATGATGTTCGTACGCGTATATAATTTCTTATCGTTTTATTTCAAATTATGTATACTTAATTTGATCTCTATAAAGTCTATGTTAGTTGACGCGTTAATACGTAATTAAATATATATACGTCGAAATAACTATATACTAACCTATACTAAAGAAGACTTGCTATAAAGTTCAAAACGAACGAATTAAATCTTACACATGTGAACATTACCAAGCTTAATGCATTCCTACTAATAATAAGATACAATTGTTCTTTATTTAATAAAATTCATTCATCGAGAATATAATAATTCTGAAATAGTAAATATGAACTATTCTGGTATTTGTAAATGAAAAAAAAAGGTTTATGCCAGAAATCTTTTTCTTTTAATTAAATGAATTTAGCTACATTTAATTGTTAATTATTTTTATTTTTCAAACCTACGTCTATAGAATATATGGGTGGCCGTCGGCGCTACCATGTGATGTATCACCATACCGAATATATCTATCGTCGGCACGAATTGTACCCCGAAGACTTACTCTTCACATGGCTGCTAATTTGGCCATTTGGAAATCATTCAACAAAATAAACAGCGTGGGATTAGGAAATATTCCAAAACCTGGCCGAGTGCGTGGCACATGCTTGGTTAATGTGTGTCTAAGGATGAAAATGACCGCTCCCGTGCATTAGTAAGAAACATGAACTAATTTGACACGAGGGTAGGTATCTTTTATCTGCATACCCGCTCTTTGTAAACGGTAAGGTCAACTACGGTTTTTTCCTTGTCACGTGACAATTTTGTGATGTGTGCGCACAAAATTATTTGCATTACCGCCATTGATGAACATATATTCCAGAGTGCACGTGCATGGCATGTGGTATTTACACAGGTGCATTTTCACAAATACAGTGTAGTACATATAAGAAGATCCGGGTAGTTTTTTTCTCCAATTATGCTTCGAGATTATATTTCAATTATATTATTCTATGGTACTATGGTATGCATTTCACCCCAATCAACACTGCATATATATATTTCATTAACTGTACAATAGATTTTTATTTTATATTTATTTATTTATATTATGTATATATAATTTCTTACTTTGACGTTGAGGCGATTTCGAGATTTCTGATTGATTAAAATATGGTTACTATATTGTAGTGACCATCAGTAATGAACAGCCTCCCTGTTGATTTTTCCTTAACTTTGTTTTCTAATCATTGCGCATATTGAAGAATAAAATCACATTCAATAGAGCTCTCATTGAGATTAATGAGTGCAGTTAACTAACTCGGATTCCTTACTTCAAGGCTTTCTCTCTCGCCAAATGACGTCACAGACGAAGCACCTACGTCTGGTCATATATATGGAGGGATGCACTATGTAGGTACGGGATTCGCAGGCCACGATGTTTGCCGACGACGTGGTTGGGATATCTCTCTGTTGACGTTTTCCATGCTCTTGTGCCACCATCAGGGCGAAAATCCAAGTTTGTGAAGACCAAGGGCTTGATTTAGTTTAAGACGAGTTGAGATATCAAACAGTTCTTCACATGAAATAGATCAATACTTAGAACTTGACGCGCCGGGTTAGACACTTAGTGGATCTAGAACTTATCCCGTATTATTTTTTTTACAGTCAGACAGTAAAAGGTTTCCTAAGAGGAGAGGTATACCGGATATTCCTACATGCTCTATTTCTGCCTTACCCGTTTACGTGTTTGTTGTTGTAAGGTACCACCCGTATTATTTCTGCTCGAGCATTGTAGTTGGCGCCAAACGTATAAAAGACAATATTCATAACCACAATTTGAGATTCTATGAAGAAGAACTGCATGCAGAAAAATAATAGTATAAAGATATTATAATAATGATAATCCTATTTAAGAACACCGCGTTAATTGCATTAAGAATACCCCATGAATTACATTTGAAATTCCGCATGAATCAACCACCTTAGGAATGACAGTTACATAAAGTACCTTGTTTAATATACGGTGCATGTATAGTTAACTCCAATACCAGAAGACTTTGCTAGCACAGAAACTGTCACTCTGAACACGTATATTTCATCTGGACACATATAGTTCATTTGAACACGTATATTTAATATGAATATGTATATTCCATCTGAACACGTGTATTCCAGAATTTAGAACAAAGCAATGGTGTACATTTAAAAGGAATGACATTTGGCCTAATACCTGCATATCTAGAATACACCGACAGATTAACAATGAACAGAATAATCTTGAATCGAATTTTTACATGCCGTTCACAACTTCGGTTTTGAAATCCAGAAAGCTTTTAATGCAGCCAAAATGTGACTTTAAATTGATATAAATCACCGATTTCGATAATAAATATGTTTCTTTTTCTTGCAATGGTTTGAAAAATAGCCATTAAATGTTATTATTCTACAGCCTTTATACGTGTAGGTCAAATGTCAATTACTTTACGTGAACATCTGCACGAGGCACGTGCAGTCTGGACAGATATGTCTAGTATCGTATGTGAACGGCAGCGTGCGACATCCCTACACGAGAACGCGAAATGTACAGTGCTAATTTCCTATGACATGTATAGTCAAACAAAGATGAGATGGACGTGGTGTGACAGTTGACAGAATGCACACGCCGACGGAAAACGAAGTAGATTCGTGTAATAACTATCGCCTGTTGGAATATCGTAATACTTGGCAGGATTTCTCATAATTGAATCAAACGCCTCAAAAGCAGACCGACTGAATGAAACTTGTAGACAGCATTTAAAGAAAGTCTGCATGGCCACTTAAGCAGCAGATTGCATTTGATATTAATGATATCGTTTTGAGCTGCTACAATGGCGCCCGCCCGGTTAGGTAACCTGCGTTTAAAGAAAGCGGGAAAACACCCGCGTCTATGTGTTGTTTGTGTGTTGCGACACATATTCAACTACATGTATGCATAGTTATCAACATTCATATAATAATTCATGCATCTGGCTTGAGCGGAGAACACCTGGTTTTGTGATACACCCCTTTAAGCTAAACTTAAAGCGATAGGGATTAAGTAGGGAGGGGGGGAAATGTTGATATGGGTGTGGTTTTTGGGGGGTATCGGGGGTACCTGGGAAAGTTGCGTCAGGAATGAAATGGATATTAAAGGCATAAAGTCCACCGCTCACCCCACCCCAGGTAGTATTAAAGGTCCCCCATGCCCACCACAGGTAGCCACTGTCGCGTCAAAATAAGACATCATAGTATAACAAATTACTATTCTCCTCTAGAATATGACACGAATGTTACTTTAACGATCGGGATGACTTCATATCATAGGGCGTATGAAGACCCCCCGAGTTAAGCCAGCAGCTTTCTGAAGTCTTTATTCCAGCTCGATTGTTCTAACAACTCTCGCACGAGCTCGTTCTCGTTCAGATTTCGCGCACACTTCACGCGCCGTTTAGCGTTCCTGCTCCGCAGGGCTCCGATACGAAAACATGGCAAGAAGATTAAAAACTGTCACATCCTAATATACAACTTTACTAACGTAATCTCGTGCTAAACAGCCTGGCAGCGAGAAGACTACTGGTGTTTGCATATGTTTTCCCCCTTCTTCAACTCAGCGCTCCCACAACGCCTGTAGATTATTTCTGACACGTTATGACGGCTTCTCCCGACAAAGAAGAGATCATTGTTACCACCAAATCGACCCCCCTTCCCCCCTCCCCCTCATAACGACCCCATCCCTGTTCCCACCCCCCACGATGCTTACCCCCTTCATTCGTTCAACCCATAGCCTTATACTATTATCTATATGCAATGCAAGCTGTAATGTATTATAGTCGTGTGGAAGTCTAGATAGATAGATTCTTACGGTGTAACGCGTTACCGAGATTCTTCCTAGAATTGTGATCATACTTATTCTTTCTTATCGAATGTATATCAATACATCGACACAAAATATTCTTCTTATGTATATATGCTATGCGGAGATATGTTAAGCTAAGAACATAAAATTACGGTTTTTGTAATTTATATGCAGTTCTTGCGTTTTTTTGGTCCCACCCTCGATTGATTTAACATATGACCGCACTATTTGAGGTATTTTCGATAAGCCTCGATTAGTATAAGAGCCCGCACGCATGGACAGAATTTTATATTCTCATAAAGTCACAAATGTGACATGGAGAAATACAGCAAATCACAGAGTTTGAAATGCACAAGCACGATCAGTGTAGCCCAGTGGTATTGCGTTGCAGCAATTCGAGTTCGAATCCAGTAATGTATGTATATCATCCTCGGTTCAATGTTAATCATCCATCATTGTTGCTGCGGGTTGTTGTACCATCATAAACTAATGACAGAAAGTTCACTGAAACCCTGTAGGAAATGTCATTATAACGCCAACCCACTAAATCACCGCTTCTATGAATACGTAGTGTTTCTCTGCTGTCTTGTAGATTCACGTACATTCTTCCATAATTTACCAGTCAAAATATGTACTGTAGTTCATACACAAAGTGATTTAAAGATTTTTTCGTTTTACGTCACAGACAACGTGATTCGTAAGAATGGGTATGCATTATAACATATGATTATTTATTGTAATTGAAAATTTAACATAAAAAGAAAATGTTAAAATAACTTCGTAAGTTGCGATTGTTATTAGATTTAATCGGAGGATCATTTTCATATGTATGGGACGTTGAATGTCTCGAGAAGGGAAATATATTTACATGCAATTAGAGTAATTGAGACGATGCTTCATAAAAATCTTCAAATATTGCTTTTTATTCTTCCTTTATGCCTCTCCGTATCTTCTTTTTTTTAATGATGAATTCTAAAAACTAGAATCTGGTATTTTACAACACGCGCGAATATTGCGAGTTTCTTTAAACAAATCTGATCATACTCAAAATGACACATGAAAGTTGACGGCTTTTAGGATATCCTAGTGCAGCAGAGAAGGAAACAAACATATGTTCTTAAAGAAAAACCAGACTAAAGAAACAATATTGAGAAAAAATATTATTTGAAATACATTCTTCATATCAATCGCGTGCCACGTGCATTGTTTATCGTTGTTAAACCCGCCGAGAATTCCGGCAATATTATTGCCAAGAAAAACACGATACAGGATTCGCTTGTCGCAACGGTTAGTGGTTTTATAAATATGTCAATTTGAATCCTTTGGATGTTGTCAAGATTTGCATTTGACATCGCGACGCTGGCAGTTAAGTGAAATGTGTAACCGTTGTTATAGTCATATTTGATCTGGACCGATTTACATTCACGGAGCACATGCGAATAATACCGGTAAGTTTACTCACTCAACAAACGACTGCATATCGTTCTGGAAAACAAACATTGAGAGGTTTCATAACTAAAATTCTAATATTTGGGGCGAACTTGGCTCAGATTTGTACTCTAGTTCCGTGTGTGCCCATCATATGCTACCAGCAGTTCTTGGCAAAGACGTTGCAGGCATGTTTTTCGATGTTTGTTTTAAAAAAAGTTCTTTTTACATAAAAACTAGAATATTACATCTTCAGCATTGTTGAAGTGGCTGGTTTTCCAAAGTTATAAAAATGAAATAAAAAAAATTAAAAAAATTAAAATTTAATAAACGATATTTGAAGACAAAATCGAAAAAAATAAATGCTTACACTTGACAAGTATGTCATAGTTTCTGCCCATGGTAGAAAGAGATTTTAAAAGTCTCCACAAAACATTATTGCCCCCTACGCATGCATGTATTATTTAAGGCGATCCAAATTAAAGTTCCGTTATATAAAACTGACAAGGACTATATTAAATAATCATAACGATTTGATACCTTATTAAAATTTCAAACACCGCTCATCTGACCAATCCTTTAATAGGCCCAACGTAATTCAACATTCTGTACGTAATTCAACATTCCGCACCCTTCCTCGCGGCTGACCCTTAATAATTAACCACACAGCCAACGAATTTGGAGAAGTATAACAACAACAAAAACACACAAAAATGGTTCTGGCAAAACGAAACGATAGCGCCGCGACGTTCCTCTCTCACTGTGCTGTATACCGGACCTAGTATTTAAAAAAAAAGAGAGAGAAAAAAAAGAAAACTGGTTCTGGCAAAATGAAACGATAGAAACGCGACGTTCTTCTCACTGCGCTGTATACCGGACCTGGTCCATAGGTACCGACCAAATATAATATCCCATATTTCGTGTTCATCGAAGTGTGACGATGTCTTCCGCTTCTCCCGTGTCTCATAATGTCGTACATGCAGTAAAAGTCGCTGATGCGAGGAATATGTCCGACAAGTCCCCCGGCGACCAACGGCTTGCGATAGCAGCTAGACGTTTTTATTAAAGTAACGACCCGGGACATCAAAGAAATCGGGAATTAATGAGTGAATTATTAAACACCGAACGCTGCATACATCGCGGCATGCAAACTTCATATCGCATTGACATGCTCGACCCGAGACGAATGAAATTTCATAGACAAATAAAAGCTGGTGAAACATGACAAGGAACAACGCTGTGCGATGGCACTACGGCGAGGGGAAAAGGAGCGTTGGGTGATGTAATATTCAACGTCGTCAATCACGACGTCGCATTGCGATACACACGGCAGTTATAAACACAGATATATAATTTTCCATGTAGAAATGTTCTGAGGACGTATTCTTTAATTAAAGCAGTATTTGAGCGACTTCAATCGAATTCGATGTGGAATGAAATTGCCCCGAAACGTTCATATAGTGATGACATACAGACGATGAAAATACGATGATTTTAAAAATTATTATATGGTGATCATAATACTGTAATGTGTATTGCAATACATAATTGCATCGCTGTCTTTCTTTAATACCAAGTCA
Organism: Lepetodrilus schrolli; assembly: GCA_032361225.1. Classification (NCBI taxonomy): domain Eukaryota; kingdom Metazoa; phylum Mollusca; class Gastropoda; order Lepetellida; family Lepetodrilidae; genus Lepetodrilus; species Lepetodrilus schrolli. Next base: position 12,216 of record JAUTBT010034866.1, read on the forward strand.
GTTTGTATTTTGATATTTCTTTCTACCACTGATATACTGCTGCTATTAGTATTGTGGTTATTATGCTGCTGTTCCTGCTGCTGCTGCTGCTGCTACTACTACTACTACTGCTGCTGCTGCTACTACTACCACCACCGTTGCCATTGTTTCTAGACAAGTAATGGTGAACATTCAGAAGGTTTGGAAATATCATAATACACTGTACTATCAAAATACTATAAAATAACCTTATTTTCTACAGGTTTAATCTAAGAAATCCTCCCAAGAATACATCCGACAGTCTGGAACATCCGACAAGCAATCTACCCAGTATAAGTAAAAGTACCCAGTACAAGTAATAGTACCCAGAATAAGTAATAGTACCCAGTATAAGTAATAGTACCCAGTATAAGTAAAAGTACCCAGTACAAGTAATAGTACCCGTGCCTTAAGAACGTAGAAATAGTTTATGGTATTTCAATGCTTAATGTTTCATACTTCCGACTTCATTTCTGCTGTTAATGTAACTGATAATGCACTATAACACAAACAGAACTCGTTCAATGAGTTAAACACATACCGTCCTAGCAAGTACTGTTATTGTTGTTGATGATTTGGGGTTTAAATCCACTTTCAAGATTTTTTTCACTCACATCATGGCTTGTACTAGTCTGGATTTCCACCAGTTTTTATAGTGCTAGCTCACTTGGAATATCATGCCGTAGGTAGAACATGAATACCCCACGCAAGCACAGTATACTGATTCCGAGCCGGCCAGTCCTTGCTTTACCCCTTTAATGCTGAGCACCAAGCAGGGGAACAACAAGTACCATCTTTTAAAGTATTTTGGTATGACACGAGTGGGGATCGAACCCGCTCTAACCATTACGCCACGGAGCCTGTTTCGCTAGTACTAATAGTGTCACTAAAATAAACACCGTCTTCGCTGGTGTCACTGGTTGACCATAAACTGTTTTCGCTAGAGTCACTGCTTGAAGATACACTGTCTTCGATAGTATGAATATCACTATACCGTACGAACTTGCTAGTGTCACTGAAATAACCTATCGCGGGCTGTTAGTCTGACACTCTCAAGTAGGAATAGTACCATTCAGCCACAAAATATGCCTAAGATGTGCATAACTTGATTAGCCACGTGGTAAGTGTTCGACAAACAATAAGACAAGCAAAGTACAGGTGACAACTTAGTATTCAGGTATAAATAATATAGTGATGTCATGTTAATGGAAGAAATGCCAACAGGGATGCTGTAGGTCGATGATATCGTCTCGTGGCATGCTTTACATATGGCGAAGCTTGTCGTACACTTCGAGGGGGCACCGTCTTCCAAAGTATCGTCACCGGCACCTATACAGGTAACCACCACGCTCTCTTCAGAAGCCGACACCACCCCCAACTCTCAGACGCTTACATACAGTGAAACCAACTCCTTTTCAAAATTAATTTGTATACAATTTCAAAACACGATTTCCAATTTGTTTTTCAACATGTAAATTTACCAGCGAATATGCGTGTAACATATTACAATTTTGTAGTTCCACCAACTCTTCGTGTTGTGTCAGCCGCTCTCTCAGTTCGAGCAACAATGGTACTTTGTAACGTCTCGGACTTATTACTGTGTGGCATGTAGAGCTTGCTGCAATATTTTGACATGCGCTTGAACTTTCTGCCTTCTACATTCAAATAAACCCAGGCAAGATATTCTTGTCTTCTGTATATATTAAATAGGACCTGGGAGTTGAAATGAAGAAAAGACATGTATCTTGTGTTCCGGCGGTATATTAAAAATTCATTAAGAGGAAGTGTGAGGTCGAGGTATGACTTGGTATTTACCGCTAATATTCCACATCTTTATTAACAAGCCGCAAACCTTCTTTCTTTTCTTTTTTCATTTTTTTTTCTCCAAGGTGCCTGCTCTGTTCTTATTGAAAATGTTTCCCTCACATGGCGAGCGCCACCGAGAGGAGTGTGTATACAACATATTTTATTAAAAATTACAAAGACGTATCCACATTGTTACGGGGAAGTATACTGGGATATTATTTGAGAACCCGGATCAAGAGGTCATCATCGTTACAAGGATTTTAGAAACCCACCCGAGTTCGTTTCTTTAATTCCCAGTCAGGTTTTCACAGTTACCTAACCGCCTTCAAATAAACACCCGACGGAGCTTATTATCCGTGCGTTCTCAATATCAATAATTATCATATTCATAATGGTAAGCTAGCGGTGGGACTCGAGAGGAAAATGATATTATTAATTTTTGAGGTTGACGTCTGTCGACATGAATTTTAATATAAAAGTGTATACCAGTTTGTAGCCTATACGTTCTATGAAACTCGACGAAGCGTAGTGAATGTTCATTTTAGACGAAGGATGAATGAACTGACATTATTACTTCAAGTTATTGCTAAGTAAATATTCAACTCTACAAATAAAATTATACAGAAAAATATAGAAAAAAATAAACACAGTGCACACTGGCGATATGGCACCTGTGTACTCCGGCAATCTGCGTATACCGGTATAATAAGTCCTGGCCAGTGACAATGCATTTAACATTTGAATAAACCGACACAACAGAGCACAACAGAACATAACAGAACCTTTATTCATTAAGGCCGAGAACCTCGGCATTTTTATTACAAAAAATGAAGATGGCAATCACGGACAGGGATTTGCTAGAAGGTTTTACAAATCTCTCTATTCCGTACACATAGATAAATGGATCATTTACACTTTTGCCCCGTTTTTACTCTTAGACTATCGATATAATTATGCCAGCAGACTATTGGTGTGTTCTATCTTGCCTTACGGTATTCTGAAATGTACAGAATGAATCATGTTACTTATCTTATATTACAACATTCACTCACTTCAAACAAGTAAATTAGTCAAGAATGATTTCTAGCCGATTATGACTATTCTTAGCCTGTGAGTCGAAAGGAAGGAAGCGTTTTGTTGCAGACGTTCTCCTACAGAGTTCAAATTTCGCTGCAGCCCAACTTGAAGATTTTAACACAGCATCAATGATTGGTAGAAACTAAATGTGACAAGGAAGCTACGAACCTCTAACGACAAGCGACAACTGTTAGCTTTGAGGCTCATCGATCGAATTACCAGACAAGCGCGAAACAAAATAGTTAAGAGTAAAACTCGATATCTATATATTTAACCAAAAAACACTATAAAGAGATTAATGCGTCGTGCAAACTGAAATACTAAACCCGATGATAAAATTCATGATCGTCTCACTCTATAACATTGAATGGCAATCTACATGTTCTCTATGCAAATGTGTTTCATTTCCTTCAATCATGCAGTCGCGTTCCCCATGATTTTAATACTACTTTTATGGACTGAAATAGAAGAATGATTATCGCGAGGAACATCAAGCATAACACATGACAGACAGTGTACAATATTCCTTTCGCAACTTATTTCTTTCCCTAGAAACTGGACACCCTTTGGTCTAGACGACTTCCATTTTATTTTCCAAAATGTCAGTATTGTTATTCACCGCGTAGTTAGTTAAAAGCATGACACATATTAAGATGCAGCTCGGAAAATAAACATCCATTACCTTAGACAAAAATGTAGCGTCGGGTTACCTTATATCGCATTACCGTAGTATAAGTATAATTTGGTTGGTACTACGATCAATCACACTAAGAAACAGACTAGCTATTTTGCCTCCCGACACGAAACGGGGGGCGCTGACGATGGGCAAAGAAAACTCGCGGAACCATTCCGCCATTCGTCGAGGATATTTAAAGACAAGAGATTATAGATCTATTGCAGTTCTACACTAGAAATTGATTTTTCGTCTCCATCTGCCTTTTAAATGAGAAAATTTAAATAGCAGACACAACAGGATGCCATCGAGCGCACTTGCACTCCATCTCTATTGACCCTTAACCTTTGACATCGTAAATTGACCCGACCTTTCGCTTGATTAACATCCAATGATGATGAAGTTAACAGCATTTCACGGAGCTGTAGAAACAATGCGCGTCGCAGCAAGGTATTTAGCTGCTAGACATATGTTTTAGGAAGTTCCGCCAATATTCCATGGCGACTTCCCGCTACTTCTTGTACTGCGATGGTCTCGCTCGCCTTCGTATTAAACACACTTACATACAAGATGGGCGTTACTTATATATTTAAGGCTCTCCATCTTCAATCTGTGATTCAACATTACTCCATCCACAGTCCCACGTTTTTATTTCCCTTTTAGCGCATTCCATGAACGTAACCAGTCGCGTTCAGGCAACCAATGATCGCGTCTTCTCGCGGGCTTCTGGCGTACATAAGTATATTTACCTAGCAAATTGCTGGATAGCACAGGGTATGAATTACACCGTTTTGTTTGCTAAACAGGGTGATTCGCGCAAGTAAAATGAATGATGAAAGTTTAGTGGAGTAAATTATTTTGATATTTTTGATGATCGAATTAAATTTATCTTACATATCTGTGAAACTAGTACGAATGAAAATATACTTTATTAGGTGTATTCGACATGGTTCTGTTTTGGATAAGCTTCTTTTCGTATGAGTGTTTCAGTTTAATTTTAATAATAAGATAATTGGTTGCCATACCTTTAAGAGGTATGCTATATTAATTACTCTTCGTGATATAATAGCACTGAACATACTTGATGAAAACCAGTAATAAAGATGAAAATATGGCATTGCCAATGCTATATTTAATATCTACATGCATATTATGTTGACATTTAGATGAAACATTAGTACACATGTAAAAAGCAGGTATTTCCCCCCATATAATTTTCAAAGCAAAATGCTCGTAGCATTACCAAACGTGTCCATGAATTATGCTTAGACCTACATTGTGGCTTTGGTTTTATTATTGATTTGACAACTGTTGTTAAAATAAATGTCAATAAGGTACTTGTTGTGGCATTCTTGCTACTATTAATACAACCGACACATATACGGTATACTGTCCACATATAATTAGTATACACTTTCCCTACCAGTTTTCCTAGTACCCCTAGACGATCATGATATAGCTGACCGACTAAGATGAAGCCAGTTAAAATCACTGACACAGTTAATCCAATCTCCACCGTAGATTTATTGGCGACCTCTAGCGGCGATCCGCGAAATCTTCTAATTAATCAATTAAAGATAGGATAAGATAAAGTAATGGCAATATTTCCGGTAACGGGGAATGTTTAATATCGCTGTAATAAGAAATCACGAAATCTGGTGTTGTGGATGTGAATAATTAATACAAATACACAGGAATGCGAGAGGCACATAAGACAATTATCCTGAGAACAGGGTTACATGAGTCTAGTAATATCAAGACTTCATTATTAGCTAGGGGAGTGCCCCCAGCTTGATTTCTTATTAAATATTCATAGGTAAAACACATAAAGAGGACTTGGGAAGAAATTGTACCAAGCATATCCGTGCGTTTTGGTTGTAAATAACGAAAAGAGTTAACTTGGTGCAACTCCTCAGAATATTGGATGATGAGCTTTTGTGGGTAAAACAGGATATCCTCTTTCAATTTATAATGATCGGCATGAGTAGATTATATTACTGCGGAATTAAAATGCACATAGTATACATGCAGGCCCATACAATATATAAGCAGTTGTCTGGATCACATTTAGTATCACGAAACTAGATATGGGCTTTTTGAATATGCATAGCCATATCATTCACATAATTATGAATGTTAATAATTGAGATGAAACGCGGGAGTGAATACATTTCGTTGATCAAAATTACTTGTAATATAAATAGTGTATGTTGGAACATGCATGAAGAATCCGGCAGTGCAATAACTTGAATGACAATGTTGAAGTAATGTACATGTTTTATGTCTTGTGATAACAATGCTGTGTATACTAATGTTTGACAGGGGAGGTGATTACATACTGGAATATAATATTGTAGTATTTGCTTGTTGGACATACATATATATGCTACGTGCAATATATTACAGGAGTTGTCATGTATAAATTA
>JAUTBT010034877.1:0-18214 GCA_032361225.1 Lepetodrilus schrolli
GGGTTTAGAGTCACTTTCAAGATTCTTTCACTTATATCACGACTTGTCAGTTTAGGGCAGGAGGAAACCTGCAACATTCGTAGTGCTGAATTTTGCAGTAAACCTGCGAGCACCGGCTGGTATTGACAAGACCAAGGATGATAACTGCATTGCCACTCTATAGACATCGCATCCTATCAATATCTCATCAGAAAGGTAACTTTCGCGAACATTGATGCCGGGGCCCCCGGGGCGGGATTTGAACCTGAAACCTTGGCTCCGAAGCCCGTGTTAAACTAAAGGAATGCATAGTACCGGTATGAGAAGTATAGGAGTTATACTAAGATGAAACCCTCAAGATGGTAACTAAAGTCTCAGGAATTATAATAACATTAATATAATTCGAGGAAATATAATCCTTAATCCTGCGTAACTCAGGAGTTATAATCTGCATATATATCACATTAGTTCCTGCTTGTTAATTCAGTTTCCCAAAAGAGTCTATAAAACTTTTTCACAATAAGAGCCGAGACAACACTAAACAATATTTATCAACAGCAAATTCTTCGAAAGCACAAAAAAATAAACTATTGGAGAATCTAAATCAAGAATTCATTTGGTTGCATATGGAATCTCTGCAAATATGACGGCGAGAAAAATGGCCTGGTGATTCTTGGCTCAGCAACATTTCACACACCATATATCAAACAAACCCAATCGTTCCCAGTTTCTCCCACTGGGTGACCTTCACAAGAAAGCTGTGTGTCAACATGCGTTGTCTTGTTCAGTATGGGTAATTTGTGATCAATCGAGGTACCAATGTCACCTCCAAACTAATGTAAGCACTGATAGTCAAGTCTTCAATTCTAATTTGTTTAACGATGTAAAATGTTTATAGGTTATTTTATTCTGTCTGTATTTTCTTTGTGATATACAATTTATTAAGAGTTAGTTGGGCTATTCATGTTAATTGTTATGACTGAATACACATTTGTGCCATACAATGGTGAACATTGATGTAGGTCATTAGGATTAAGGATTAAAGAAAATATTTGACACTCCCAAGGACATACTTCCTTGTGGATTTTCTGGATGTGTTGTTGATGAGTTAAACAGAAGAACTAACATATATAAATATACCATGTGTCTGTAAAATTTCTCAGCTGATAAAATCTATTGGTTCAGTATTGTTATGCTTCTTTGGTAGTCGTTACAAACACATCAATGTCAATAATCTACACAGGATTGGTGTTACAATTGTTCATGAAATTTAAATTAAAAAACACCATTGGTGGTGCAGTTGCAGATCATAAGATTTAATGTTGATTGATTTAATTAGTGCTTTATGTCGCAGCAGGAATATTTCATCACTATCACTAAGTGATTATGTAGTTTAACGTCGCTGTGGGAATCTTTCACCCATTTGCGAGGATGTACTCAGAATCTATACAATGACTCAGATTTACGATTTAAAAACAAAAGTTCAAACATCTCCAACATCAATGTTCACACAAACTTTCTTTCCAATGTGAACATGATAGAATGCACTGCCTGTACTGTCACAATGCCCTGGTTCCACTATACCAACCAGTGATTGCAGGTTTACTGAAAAAACTCTGTGCTACAGGTGTTTCACGTTTTCTCTTGTCGTAAACTGATGTCATGCTATGAGGGGGGGAAAAGGTGCTTCACAACCACAATTCAAAATATGAAAATAAACATGTTAACCACCCTGGAAAATTTATCACAATTACTAATCTATAGAGCATCTTATTGTGCCTCCAGCATAAATGTTATGATAAACAATGTTGGCTGATATGCATGCTAACAATGTCGACAGCTTGTTGTGTAGAAACAAAACAAAATGTGCTCGAAAAACAAATATATTGACAAACAATACAAATAGCCATATAGAAATTATCGTTAAAAATGAAAACATTTTTTATTTATTTAACATTTAATAGTCTGAAATTCCATAGTTGTTAATTCTCTGGCGAAGAAACACCTCCGTATTTTCCTTAATTGTATTCAACTGGGTGTAGTTTATTTGCAAGTGTTACGTAACTCATGTTAATCAGTAGAGGGCCACTCCAGTCAAACAAACATGTGAACAAATGAACATAGTTCTGGGTGACATGGTGCAATGTCAGCACACAAAGCACGGTAAATACATGATAAATACAACTGGTGGTTACCCATAGAAAGGTCTACTAGAACAGCTGATACAGTGTTCAACCTTCCTGCTGGGAAGCAACCCTAAACAACAGAAATAAATTTCGATTAATCGAGCAGGGAGAAAGTTAGTATGGACGTCTACTTAGGAGCAGGGGTATTCAATATGGATGATCTGCTGGCTCAGAGAAGTTGTTGGTTGGTTGAATTGAGATTTAGAGCAGCGTCCAAATTCTTTCACTCGTATCAAGGCTGGCATGTTTTGTGTGCACATGTCCTGCTTGTTATTTTAATTTTAATTTTTTTAAATTGGGATTTAGAGCCGTTTTCAAGATTCTTTCACTTATATCATGGCTTGAATGTTGCAGTAAACCTGTGAGCATCGGCTGGTACTGACAAGACCAAGAATGATAACTGCATTGCCATTCTACAGACGGCGCATCCTATCAATATCGAATCAGAAAGGTAACTTTCGTGAACACTGATGCTGGGCCCATGGGGTGGGATTTGAACCTGGAACCTTTGGCTCCAACAATCTACCACTGAGCTACCACCCAACCCTGTCCTGCTTGTACTAGGCCAGAATTCCACTAGCTTGTGGTGCTAGCTCATGGAATATCCTGCCCAGAAACAACCCTGCCTAAAGTTCATGACTAACTGTTTTATACAATACCATCAGACCAGGTGTATATGAACAATCCATCACCGTGACCAATGGCAATGAGAGCTAATTAAGATGAATCGGGCCAAGTCAATATATTGTGAACAAACATGGCCAGGAAAGTAAGTTGATAGGCGTGGACATGATCAGTTCTGCAATACATTGACAGACACAGGAAAGTAAGTTGATAGGCCTGGACATGATCAGTCCTGTAATACATTGACAGACACAGGAAAGTAAGTTGATAGGCCTGGACTTGATCAGTTCTGTAATACATTGACAGACACAGGAAAGTAAGTTGATAGGCCTGGACATGATCAGTTCTGTAATACATTGACAGACACAGGAAAGTACGTTGATAGGCCTGGACATGATCAGTTCTGCAATACATTGACAGACACAGGAAAGTACGTTCATAGGCCTGGACATGATCAGATCTGTAATACATTGACAGACAATATGTGGTCAGGACAAGGTATCCCACAACCTGTATTTTAAATTATTGCATGTTCAAATCAAATGGTAGCTTTTCTCCAGTGATAAGAACAATTTTTTTGAATTGTCATTTATTTGCCAGAGATTTTCAAAGAATAAATAATTCTTCATATAATTTATGTCTTTTATTTTATTTTAGTAATGATCATTTTAAAATGACTCGAAATTAATATGTATTAATAGACAACATAAAGAAATTGAGATAAAATTACACCATGATCATTGATCAAAATTTCACTAAAATCATGGTTTATCGATCAATCGGCTCAGTTTCCTGCTTTGTTTATGTTTACACCCGATATTATTGTCGGTATGGAAAACAAGTGAGGCAGAGAGATGTTAAACATGTGATGTCACATTCAGTAATCCTAGCGAATTTGCAAAGCGCAATTTTCAAAACATTGATCGGCAAGAAAAACAATCTATTTCAATAACTTTGTGGGACGTTTTATGCGTGAAAGCATGGATTCTTGCAAATATAACTCTAAATAATATGAACAATAAAAAATAGCGCTATATTTCACACATCAAATGTCCCTTAAAGGTGCATGTCGGTGAATGTATATACATTTATAGACGACATATTCCTCCAAACTGTCACAATGTTTACAAAAGTCATGTACTTTTCGATATTGGTCTGTCAGCTCACGCTGGGGACACAAGCTCTACCTGGATGATGTCTGGTCTGTTTGGTTGATCCCGCCTCAAGTTAATTGAGGTTATTTACCCTAACTTGTCGGCCATTGTGTTCTGCTGCCCAACATTAAAGGGCCAGGATAAAGAGATTGGTAGAAATGGCTTCAATACTTGTTCAAATTACCTTACTTAAATAGTTATTGGAATTCTTCTCCGGCCCACTCAAAGATGTAATAGACGCTTGTTGGTTTGGGGCATACCGCGACCGTTACCATGACAACATTGGAGACGATGGAAGGTTAGTATAAAGGTGGGCAAGAAATTGTAGCAATTGAGCAAATTGGTGGTTTTATGCCACAGTCTACCCACAGTTAACCAGTGACATTGTTGTGATCTGAGCAGAACAAATATTTTCAAAATTTAGTTATAAAGCAATACTGTCAACATACAATATGGGCACTAAAGTCCCTGTGACCCAACCATAACAGCTGAACAGCAACATGTGATATTAACTTAATTTGTTCTGATGCCTCGATCAACATCCACCAAGGCCAAAATTGATTTAGTCTTTTTCAGTTTTGATGCACTTGTTCCGGTACTGCAATCCCTGTGTCTTAGCTCGAGTGGAAGAACTGTTACAATTCAAATAGTGCTATAGCTCGAGTAGAAGAACTCAGATACAATTCAAATAGTGTTTCAGCTTGAGAGGAAGAATTCTGTGACAGTTCAAATACTAACTGATGGCCGAGGCGCCTCTATTAGTGTTTTTCACTTCAGTAGGCGGAATTTGCAACTCGATGTATGAAAGAAGTAACAGATGAACAAACAACTTCCCAGATGGACTTGAAGGTGACATCAAGGTCAATATTGGTACCATAATAATGTCATAATTTTCTTGGTAAAATTGGTGATGACTAATTATATTCACACCAGTCACAGAAGAAAAATGTTACAAAAAACAAATACATTCATGCTACTCCTGAAGGATTCCTCAATGAATGACTTAATAGCCTTACTCAACCTGTTAGCAGGAATCTTTTACCTACACGCGATGATTCTTGCATACACATACCTCGAGGAATCCGATTGGTCCCTGCAGTGGGTACTCCTGTAGTATACGCTCCTCGTCCAGGAACTTCCCAGCACGGCCATTGGTCGGTGGCAAGTACAGCCCATAGTTGATGGAATCGCGTAGATCCTGCATGAAGGAATACAGAATTATTATGGCTTTTGTTGTTATTTATTTATTTATTTATTTATTTATTGAATTATTTAGTTGTTTATTTATTCATTCATACTTTAAGAACTGATTAATATTATTTAAATTATAATTATTATGATTATTATTATTGACTATTATCTTGTGTCCTGGGCCCTCCTGTGCAAAACAACATAACTCTAAGGTAACCGTAACTACTAATTAACCATTGTGAATACCATAGTAACTATTGTCCATAGTAACCATTGTCATACACAATAGTTACTATGGGCGATAAGGATATTTTAGAGTTACACCATTTCGTACATGAGAGCCATGTTCCACAGAACAATCATAGAACTATGAATCTTATCTCTTTTAAAATTTACAGCAGTCTACACTACAACTATTGTAGTCTGTGTCATGGATAGCGTCACAGCTCTGTAGCATTACGATCATTCTGTAAAAGAAGACCCAGGTGCTCTTATGCTTTTCTTCCAAGAGGAAAAAACCCAATTTCCTCATCCCCAGAATCCATAGAGCTCCACTTGCATCAATGATTCACAGACAGATTGATGATGTCTTAAGAAGTAGTAATTAAGGCAGCAGTTCTACTCATTATAGGAATTTGTATAAATGCACTACCACCGAGGGCTGGTGTAGCTAGGTGATAGTGTGGCATCAGTGTCATGGAAAACACAACATGATTGACCAAAGGTATGGTGCATGAATTAATTACTAGTGATAGGAATATCATATGTGTGTGTACATCCAAAGGACTTCATAGGAAGACATTCAGAGTATTTATTGATTACTGATGAATTTATCATCGTGCGTGTGTGTGTGTTGTTTGTGTTTGTGTTTGTGTGTGTATTTGCATATATATATGTGTGTGTGTGTGTGTGTGTGTGTGTGTGTGTGTGTGTGTGTGTGCATGTGCATGTGTGCATGTGCATGTGTGTCTGCACGCAACCTCTAATTTCCTGATTAGGTTCTGTGTTTCAGTTCACAATAATCTTCCTCATGTTAGATAACCTTATGTCTGATAAGCTTCCCTGAGTTATACATCTGTAGATAAAGAATCACGTGTAAGTTACAGTACACACATTCACATCCACATCACTGTTAGTCCTCGGTGTATAATCTTATCAGTAATTACAGTTTCAGGGTCATTTGGACGTTGGATAACATTAAATATGCTACATATCCATGTTATTCGGTATCAATTATCTATACAGAGAATCACATTCTTAATTACTAGACTGGAAAATCTTGATAAATATCAGATATTTGGATGTAGTATATTCTGGCATGTTTGAACTAAAAAAAAAGCATAATTTATGCGATGAATTTGGGGTTTTGAATTATTTTCTGTAATATCTTGGTGACTTGCAATCTACTATACGAGTACATTTCATAATCATTTTCATAATACTTCCTACCATTACAATTAGACATAAACCTGTACGTTACACTTTCCTAAGTAGGTACTAATGTGCAACAAGTCTTTATTGATTATGATCAACATTCTTTTAACAAATCTGCCTCTTCATTTGCTATCAAGAAGAACTCAGTATGCAAAACGAGAAGATTATACTGATAACCTCCAATGAGCTATCAGTGCAAGTCTGATCTTCCTACCTATAACTATAGACCTTCCAATACCCATAACATGACTATCTGCAAGCTGGTGAGATAACACACATACCTGCTGTAACTAATCGTAGGCCAACTCCATAGCTTTAAATATTCATCTTTTTTGCCACATTAGCTCATCACCATGGAAAATTACATCAATCCGACCATGACAATCCTATGTCAATCCTATATATAGTTACCATCCTATTAATAATCAATCAATCCTACGTGTACGTAATCCTAACCATCCTAGAGTTGGTGTAGTGAATCCGGACAGCATTATTACTAAAACACTATGGCAAATGCATTTTTTCTACTATAACCCTTTTTAATTGCTAGTGCTACATTATTTCACTAATATTTATTTAATTAGAATTTTTTTTTTGAATTGGGGTATAGAGCTGCATTAAAGATTAGAATGTTGGAGAGAGTTGGTTGGAGAATGTTCGTTGGAGTGTTGGAGAGAGAGTTTGAGAGAGAGTTTGAGAGAGTGTTGGATAGAGTTGGAGGAGTTGGAGTGTTGGAGACCATTGGTTGGAGAGCATTGGAGAGTGTTGGAGAGTGTTGGAGAGAGTTGAAGAGCATTGAATAGAGCTGAAGAGCATTGGATAGAGCTGAAGAAGGTTGGAGTGTTGGTTGGAGAATGTTGGTTGGAAAGTGTTGGAGACTGTTGGATAGAGCTAAAGAGAGTTGGATAGAGTTAAAGAGAGTTGGATAGAGTTAAAGAGAGTTGGATAGAGTTTGAGAGTTTCTAGATTATTGGAGAGCATTGAAGTACTGGAGAGTGTTGGAGAGTGTTGGAGAGTTTCTAGATTATTGGAGAGTATTGAAGTACTGGAGAGTGTTGGAGAGTGTTGGAGAGCGTTGGAGAGCATTGGAGAGCATTGGAGAGTGTTGGAGTGTTGGAGTGTTGGAGAGCATTGGAGAGCATTGGAGAGCATTGGAGAGCATTGGAGAGCGTTGGAAAGCGTTGGAGTGTTGGAGAGTGTTGGAGAGTGTCCTCACCTTGGAGAAGGCTGCCAGGATCCTCTGCTTGGCCTGCCACACTGTGTCCTCCAGCTGGAACTGCAGGCATTTCTGTAACACAAGTACAAATCTATATATACATAATATATACTACAGCGTTAACACCAGGCATGTACATTAGGGAGAAACAATTATAATTGTGGCAAAATTATAAACAATATTGCACACAATATATAAGTACCCATTTAGATACTATCGGGGTAATATGTTTGGTGTCACACTTTATCCACTTTTAGGGCACACTATTTAGATTGCCAACTGTTAGCACCATATTTAGGGTACCATATTTTGAGTACCATATCTTAGGTACAACATTTTGACATCGCATTTCAGGTACATCTTGACACCATATTGAGTATACCATATTTAGATGAGTACATTTTCAGCAGGGAATAAACATTTCCTATATCAGCAAAGTATCCTCATAGAAAACTTGTCAGTAACTTGTCGGTGGTCAATAGATTGTTTCTTTGTACAACGGTCCACCCCACTGACATCTCAAATCCACTGTATATATGCACCACAAGAATCACAATTAAACTGGTACTCCACAATCTATGTCTTCCTAACACAAACATTCCTCGAGGAAACTGGAAGTGGTACCAGCACAGTAATTCCTTCTTGCCATCAGAAAGTAGCATCCTTTTCCATCATGACATGGTATCCACACATCCTGAGCCGACCAAGCTGTTGCTCAGCGACCAGGAAAATCACTTTATCGGTAAACTGGTCTCCCCCACCAGACTGTGGTGTCATTGACATTGAATATACTATACAGAAATAATAGGATTGGATTTATTGAAATCTCAATAAATTTGAAAGTAAGAATATTTCAAAAACACTCAAAATTCAATACACAATTTACACATCAACCTCATTCAATGAAAGGTAAGTGACCAGCGCCTTCTTGTATGAAACAGTATAACTCAGAGGTAACCTTAACTTGTACCTTAGTCATAGTGTAGTCCAAGGCTGTAGACTTACGTCATTTAATACATGAAAAACACAGGATGCCGATGTCAACATGGCAGCCATTGACCAATAAACTCCATCCTACCTGCACTTTGAGTTCTGGTATTGCTATCCGGATGTAGACGGTGCCGGACTGCGTGTCGGGCATGAAGGAGCCATCTTCGTAGTTGGCGTAGTTGGTGTAGTCGGCAGGGTACTCTCCCATTATGCTGTTGTCGCTGTGGCTGTATCTGTATTGGTATCCTTCCAACTGGTATCCTTACATATTGACATCATCGGCACAGGAAAGTATACACTGTTGGTATCCTCACAGACTCACATATTTACACCTGCAAGAAATTAAATCATCTTTGTTACAAAAATAACATACAAGTGCAAGTACCGTTATTCTTCTGGGCGAGACACATTAGTGTCTAACCCACCATGACAATGTCAAACTAAAACAGTCGACTCGGAGGAAATGGCCACCCATTTCTGTAGTAGTAAATCATATTTATGCACATCTCTGTCTAATAACAACTGGCACACCATTAGGGAAGAGTAGTTGTGGTGAGAGGATAATTATGAGAAAATGCATCAAGAGAGATCAAAGCAGACCAAGAACAAACATATATACATAGATGAAATCTCAAATATGTGTACATGGATGGAATGCAATAGTAACTGTGTTCCTGAAATACAATAATAATAAAAGTATGTTTTAAACCATCAAGTAGTCCAACATTCCATCCAGTAAATTACAGACAGCCTCAGGGAATGACATAAAATAAAATACATGTACAAATAAAATAAAATAAAATATTAATAAGAAATTGTCTTTATGGAAGACAACTTCAACAGGCTCAGTATGACAAAAAGTACTGTATAACCTTCTGTTCTCAATCTTGCACAAATGCTCCCCCAAACTGTAGAAGATTTTGTGATCCCTGGTTGCCGTGTTCAGCACAGGCCACCGAGATAAAAAGTCTCCCTCAATCCAACAGTCAATACACCTGAGAATCTTACATAAGTCTGTGTCTGCCTTTCTACCATAGACACATTCTTCTGTTAATAAAGCAAGTGGTATGTCCTCCATTAAACACAGTCTCTGGCAGGTATCCCCTGACTCAGGTCTGACAGTCTGTCTACATTGGGTTCCTCAGTCGGTAGGAGGTTGGCCCAGATAGAGCAAGAACCTAAAGGCTTGGGCCAACAGCAACCAAAATAGAGCAAGAACCTATGAGGCTTGGGCCAACAGTAAATCTGCCACCACCTGTTCAATCATCTCCTTGAAAATCTGGGCATTCAATTTGTAGATATTCTTTGAAAAATCATAGAAATCTAAATCTTGATGTATGAAAATGACTATTGATCATATCTGATCCATTTTAATGACTAAACAGATAAATCCCAGTTACATTTGCAAAGAACTATATAAAATACACTCGGAAATAATAATTTTATCTCAGTCCCATGTCCCTATTTTGATATTTCAACTGAACTCGCTTTTACATCAAGAATCCCATTGTGACAGATGGTAGCTACCATAGCATAAATACGAATAATTCACATGGTTAAACAAACAGGAATTCAATTTCCACTGTATAGTGTTATCTGCTAAATTATTTTGAAATTTACAATGAGAGTGATTGTGTGGATACGAGCGGACTCTAGCACGTGTGTTATCTGTGGTGTCATTACATCACACGGGGCCAGCTGAACATTTGACCAGCCAGTTCTGCATACCCTACAACACTGCAGTCTGTCCACAGTCCAGTCACAGAGAGGGCAGCTCTGACCATCATTCAACTTGTGTAACCAGCAATGTACCTTACAGAACAGGAAATATCCATCAAACAACTCAGGTGCCACGTTTGAGCCACTCACACAATGACCGACTTCTCATCAGAATAGGAATTCACCCTGGTAGGAATATCGGTCGCCAATATCTTCAATGCATATGTCAACAGGAGGTCCCAAGTAATTTACCAGGAATGTATGGATCTTATGTACTCGTTTCATGCCATTTCATGGAACAGATCTTTTCCTTTACAGTATTGATTCCATGATATCATCTTCGGAAATGCAATATTAAAAGGAAATTATCCCATTCAGGCAATATTGGAGGTTTGCAACATTAATCCATGGTCAGTAAAAAGGCATTGGCTGTTACTGATAAATACATGGACATTATGGGAACTAGTAATAAGAATTTGATACAAACCATGAATAGAGATGCATATGAGAGATAAAGCGATTAATGGACAACTTATATTCTAAAAGACACTGCCAAAATATTGTACGAATTCTTTTCCAAAGGAATTAATTCACCAGATATATTTTGGAACTATTCATCTTTCATTGGCCATCCTTGAACACATTCAGCTGAGAATACATATATTATTGTCGTAAACTAGCATTAATGGTGACAACTTCCTTATTTAAGTGTTCCGAGATGTGTATAATGTATTAACACTCCAACACGATACAACACTAATTAATCGTACCCTTATGATGAGCATCTAATACTAGCTTCTCCCTAGCTGTTGGAGAGAGGCCGTCTATTTAGAAGTCCCAATGATCATCAGTGAATAAAGTTAAGAAAGTCTAAAGTCCTATTTACAGAGAATGTCGAGGCAGACCCTTTTGTTTGTCTGCCAGCTATTGGTTTGTAATCCTAGTTCATAGATAGCCATAGACAGACAGAGAAGACTTTCACACCTTATACTGGCTTCCTAAAGAACACGTGTGTGACCCATCAAAAAGAACTTTGTACATCCATGTACATACATGTACATGTAAAATGTAAAAGCAATACATTTCTTGCACAACTTGTCATTGACCCAAAGTGTATATCCAATGTTGAAAAGTATTTCGCTTGCACAAGGGTATCCAACATCTCTGTGTGTGTGTGTGTGTGTGTGTGTGTGTGTGTGTGTGTATTCATGCATGTATGTGTGTGTGAAAGTATGAAAAATGTGCAATGCACACTTACCAGTGGACCTGTGAAGACCTCTGAATGCTTCGACATCCCACCATATCAACTAATCAGTTACGATATCCAAATACAAAAACAATAAACCAGAGTTCCCTCCACCACAATATTAATATCTCAGCATGTGACCTCCGACAATACCCCTTTCCTCGGACACGTTACATCACACACTTACTTACCAGATCCACAAGTTCAACTGGCAAATCAGCAGAAGATTGATTGAGCTCATTTATGTCCACTGGGAGAAGTGAACCCATACATTTGCTTGTCAGGATGGTTTAAATCACATTTGTGTCTTCAATACCCACGGACTCATTCGCAATCGCAAACCGATACAAAATTGGTTGCAGGTAAATCAAAGGAATATATTTAGACATGATTCAACTTCCATTAATGTTTCAGGGGGTGATATTTGTGTATGTATTTCACACTTACTTGTGTTGAATGTATATATACATATATAGCTATCCATCCTCTATATTGAACAAGTTGCTACCATAAAAACTGCCACCTCACCTATGAGTCGCGTGAGCAGCTCTACATCTGTTGACGATGCAATTTTAACATTGAATAATACAAAATATTTCAGCAGCAGCTGTCGCATAATAAAAATAAATCAGAAATAAACTAATATACTCGCAACCATTGGCTAGCTGTCCAATAGTTGAAAACCTCACCTATGTTAGCAATCAGTGGTTAATGTCTCTGTAACCTACTGGAAAGAGGAACACTTCAGCATGTAAATTACCAAGACCCGACATAAGCAGGTATTGGCAGGGAGCAGTAGACACTACAGACTAATTGGAATACAGTAGCCAATCAGCTTGTGACATGACTGGGATAATTATGTGTAGAAAAGGAAGCATTTTGACAGGGAAATTAAATGGGAAAAATTCATTTGCTGGTTTACGTGCAACAAAATGTTGATCTAAATATACTGAAATATCATGAATGATTATATTTTAATCAAATACATTGGACATGAAATGTTTAATTAATCAGCTTGGCATAATAGTGTACATGCTGTATCCCATTGTCAAGATTCAACATACAAGTGTATATACCAGTAAATATAGATTTGGCGTGCCGTACATGCCACCAAAAGAAGTTAAAAAGAACACTGCAGAGTTTAGAGCAGGTGTGACTGACCAACTCTCTGCAATGACCTTGACCCCTGCCTGGGCCTTCAGGAAAATTAGTTGTTCCCAGCAAATAAAGATAAATAAAGATGGTTATTTTGACAACTTAAACCGGAGGATGTCACAAGCAGTGTCTATCTGCGGCCATGGGCAGGGATAACTGATCTCCTCCTCTGCTGTTAGAACATATACATATCGCTTGTCATCCCAAAGACAGTCCCACAAAACATGCTGGAAAGTTGCCAAAAGGATTAATATATTGAACTGATATAATAACTGGTATTTATCCCAGTGATATGACCTTGATTCTGTGAATGTAAATGTTATTGTTTTTAACAATGAAATTAAACTAGTGAGAGATTTTAATTTGGTGACTCACTTTTGTTTATTCCTTTATTTTTCTTAAAATATAATTTGTATTCATTTTATTTTTATTTGTCAGTTTTACCACCCATTCTTTATTTCTACATTACAAGTGAGTGAGTGAGTGATTATGGAGTTAAACACCATTGTGTTCTACATTACAAGATACATTGTATACAAATTAAAAGCATACAATATTATTATCAAATGATATTTCTTTCCTAAATTCTAGAATTACTGCCATATATTATATGCTGACTATTTTCCCACTTTAAATAGTATGAGGAAACAAAACATGCATAACATAAATATTGATCATAGTGTTGTACTATTCAAACATTATATCCAATGTTTTTTTACATCAGCGTTGGATTGTTGCAACAAAACCTAATGGCCTTGTCACACCTTGGCAATCAGCGCAAACGCACGCGTAACGCATGGAAAAATCGGCCAAATGCTGGTGAATGCTGACCATCGCTGGACCATCGCTATACCATCACCAAACGCGTTATGCAATCGTTGCTAATCGTCGGTGAACGTCGAGTTTTGAACATGCACAAAACATTCAACGCACACACACCAGCGTGTAAGGACACGCGCTAGCTGAGCGCTGGGTGGTCGTTAGTCAGTTAGTTAGTTGATCGCCAATGTGCGACCGGGCCATTAACAGCATTTCCAGGTTTTTAAGCCCAATCAATATGACATTACATGATTTGCCACAATAAAATAAACTCCAGAGCCGAGAATCATGAACAAATACAACATGGTGCCCCAAGGTTATGAAACCTTTTGAGTACGATTTCATGCTCAAACTCAAATTCTATTAGGGCACTGCTGAATAAAACTTGAGCTGGAAATGGTAATTAAAAACAAACTTTGAAACCTTGGGGGAGGCTAGAGCTTTCTGTTGCAATTCTTCTAAATCGACAAACAATAACATTATATTTGGGCCCAGATTTTTCATTTGATACTTTATTTTCTAACAAGACTCATTACACTTTGAATACATTATAAAGATTTAATGTTTTGTGTCAACAAAGTAAAGATGAAATAGAAAATATGGTCTTTACTGTCCAAATTTCAAGTATATCTAGGTAGGGAATAGTATACATTTCGGTCACACCTAGTAATAGGTTGTAGAATCATACACAAATAGACGTAAAAATACCTAAATACACACACAACATGAATGTGGATATTATGTTTATGATCGTAGTTCAGATTAATAAAATTCGAGCAAAACTTGTTCAAGTTAAATACAATAGCAAGGATGTGTAGTGGGGTGTTTCTATGTTTTCTACATTATTTCAGTGATTATAATGATCTGTTTATGGTGGGAAGAAAACCTGCAGTAGCTTTGCATCCTACTAATACCCACAATCCACAGATGGTACAGATACCCCAAGGTTGATACCTGTACTCCAGTTACACATACATTACATCTGAATACACCAAGCATGTGAAACTGACCCAGATCCTAGAATTGGCACCAGATAACCCTCCAAGCACATGAAACTGTTTTACAAAGTATACTTAATACCAGGTAACCCTTAAACGGAATTCAAACTGGAACCTTCAGGTTTGCAGTCCGACGCCCTACCGCTGCACCGTCGCCACCCCTGACACACAATAGAGACGGAGAATGGGCACGGCAAGATCTTACAAACTGTACTAATCAACAGACCAGCCGAGTTAGAAAGCGATAGACAAACACTGGACCTATTTAGAGTTACAGGCTGGTATTTACTGGAAGGGATTAGAAAGACGGCACATTGGTCAATTGTGTTTGCTGGACACCCAGCGAAGATCATGCCCTCTCTCGGAGAAAAACTGTCCAACGACACACATGGTCATAGTGAACCCAATGCACCAACATTTGACATTCTCAACATTCTGGCAACAGCCATAGGTCATAGCTTGACCAGCAGTAGCTTAAAATACAGCAATTAGTTGCACTTTACTACAACACAGCAAGAAATGTTAGGCATCATGTTCCATGATCCTAACAAAATCATTTCAGGATACTGACCAGACGCTTTTACCCTGCGTGTCCTGCCAGGATCCCGATATGAAAGTGCTGTGCAATTTAGCATTTATATATCATACAACATTATACAAATAAAATGTAGGGGAAAACTATAACTTGGAATTTGGAATCAAAATAATATATATATTTATGCCAAATTCCAAATTGTAAGTTTTACTATACACTTAGGAAAGAAAAAACATGCCTACAGTTTGTTGATGCATCTTTCATGTAAAAACGTTACAAAATTAGGTTGTCAACATCACTCAAATAGTAATGGCCGCACCGTAATATATTTGCAATAATATGGCATTTATGTGCACACTAGCAATACTTAAAACAGATAATGGACAGATAATGGACACATAACCATTATCATAAACAGTCGTCCAACGAATAGCACCATATCCTTAGAAAACAGAATGGGAATGTACTAGCAATATATGTTGGCCTTTGTTTCAGTATGTTTTAATGTCCTACCTTGGTATAAATACCTATAAAATGTGAAGTAATAGACTGCATACCTTCAACTAGATGGTAACAAGGCGATGGCACACATGATACTGTATTGTGGCCACATACTTGTCAGAACATCCAATAAAATTGGAGTTTCTACAGTATTTCAGTGCAGAATCTGCAATTCCTCGTAAGTGTTACTATAAAACCTATGAAACCATGGCTGGTGCAGACAACCAATTGTTGATAAAAATGTACTCTAGGTAAAGAATCAATGCATCACAGCCTTCCCTGCATGAAAAAAACCTGGTCTCATCGTCAAAGAAGATACTGGGAAGCAGAGATCAGCTTTAAAGATACTTTCAGCTTTTAGTCCAAAAAGCTACCACCTGTGCTATCGAATGACATGAGATGAGAATGAGACTGGGGGTCTTATTCTCACTGTAGTGGTTTTGTGGGGATTTGGCATGGAAGGAGACTTGCAACAACTTTCTGTTACAGCAAGACCCACATGCCAATGCTATTGTAGGTGTGCCAGGGATGGTACAGGAACATGCCCTGAACAACCACGTACTATTAGAATACCAGTAGTACGCTGTACATGAAGATCAAACCATTCTACAAAGTAAAGACTCAGCATCATGTCTTGCAAGCATAATGGGTTTTTGAATATTTTTTTTGATTGGGGTTTTAAGTCCCTTTCAAGATTCTTTCACTTATATCACGACAGTTTAGGGCAGGAGGAAACCCACATCTGTAGCACTGAATGTTGCAGTAAACCTGCAAGCATTGGCTGGTACTGACAAGACCAAGAATGATAACTGCATTGCCACTCTACAGACATCGCATCCTATCAATATCGCGTCAGAAAGGTAACTTTCGCGAACATTGATGCCGGGCCCCCGGCCGATATTAGGAAACCTTTTTAATACGTGTTTATGCGCAAGGTCAAATCCTATATGGTGATTTGTGAAGAAAACTTTGAGGAGCATGACATCATAGTCAGAAAAGTTTCGTAATCTTGCGACATGATTTAGTTTGGGAATGTATTGTTCGTGTTCGCGAGACGTCCTCTTAATGATTGATTCCTTTCCATTCAGCATCTTCCACGGAACGACTCCTCACTCCGGTAATCACCGGAAACAAGATGGCGGTTGTCAAAAAATTGACCCCGATATGGTTGACCTGCACATGCGCATGCTCAGAGAGGTTCGTCTTCAGCTGGGACCACGGGAACATGACTGGGAACATCAGCGCTGTCTCCAGGTCAAAGGGCAGATGCGTCCAGAAACTGACCCTGTGGGTCACGAGGTCAGATGACAGAGGTCACCTAGAGTGCATAGTCCGGAACCCAAGCACAGGAAACACGGGCAGAGCTAACATTTCTCTAAATTTAGAATGTAAGTTCATGCCACTTGCAGGTATTCTGATTATTCTCACGTAGGACTATAATATATCCCGGGTCATAGTCACGTGGCTTTCACAGCCAAAAAGAAGTTAGATGTCCTGTTCGGTAAAATTGTTAAAGAAGCCACTTGACCAAAAAGAGGATCATGATGACATACAATAACGGTACCTAAACACGCATTAATATTTCACTTTCTTTCAAATCGATTACATGATTGTATATAGAGGTAAGGTAAATCATGCAATATTCGAGAAGTTAAAAGAGTCGCAGAGCACAAAAGAGCAGCCAATGCAATATAATATGCCGCGCTAGGGTCTGAGCACTGTTCTAGTACTCTCTGAGCTCTGTTCAAGTACTCTCTGAACACTGTTCTAGTACTCTCTGACCACTGTTCTAGTACTCTCTGACCACTGTTCTAGTACTCTCTGAACACTGTTCTAGTACTCTCTGAGCACTGTTCTAGTACTCTCTTACCGCTGTTCTAGTACTTCCTGAGCACTGTTCTAGTACTCTCTGACCGCTGTTCTAGTACTCTCTGACCACTGTTCTAGTACTCTCTGACCACTGTTGTAGTACTCGCTTACCGTTGTTCTAGTACTTCCTGAGCACTGTTCTAGTACTCTCTGGCCACTGTTCTAGTACTCTCTGACCACTGTTCTAGTACTCCCTGAGCATTGTTCTAGTACTCTCTTTCCGTTGCAGACGCACCCTTGCTTCCGGTCATCAGTATATCCCCTGTTGGAGCGGTCTATGCCGGGAAGACCATCAACATTTCGTGTTTTCCCCAGCTGCCTGGCAAACCTCTAGGAGTATCCACTCTGGTGATACGATCGTCCAACGACAAGGCCATGACGTCACGGAACCCAATAATACTTGAAGTCTTGCGAGAGGACAATGGCACTGAGATTAGTTGTTACACTAGCAACAAGCATACAACCAGGAGTGGGAGAGCAACAAGATACATCAATGTGCTTTGTGAGTTGTAATATTTCATAATAGAACCTTCTTAATGGTCCCTTCTATACCCCCCCCCCTCTCTCTCTCTCTCTCTCTCTCTCTCTCTCTATATAT
>JAUTBT010034888.1:0-18214 GCA_032361225.1 Lepetodrilus schrolli
TGTAGAGTGGCAATGCAGTTATCATCCTTGGTCTTGTCAGTATCAGCCGGTGCTCGCAGGTTTACTGCAACATTCAGCACTGCGGATGTTGCGGGTTTCCTCCTGCCCTAAACTGACAGGTTGTGATAAAAGTGAAAGAATCTTGAAAGCGACTTTAAACCCCAATTTAAAAATAAATAAAATCATAGTAAAGAGAGCTTCGTGAAATGATACCCTAAGCTTGAAACCCTACTTTCAAGTATTTATCTAAAATAGAAAAATATTCAAGTCGATGACTCCTTAACAAAAGCAAGTCGGAATACGGACTCTCGTCGGAAGTATCGAGTGCAGGAAGGGGAGACAACTCCATACGGTAGAGACGAGGATGAGCTCGTACAGAGGAGAGCAGAATTGTCAAGGGAGGCAACTCAATGTCTGTCTGACATTGGACATATAGAGAAGGACCTACAAAGACTGCAGACAGAAATATCAGAAACAGGTTAGATTCACAGAATGAAATACCGTAATTACCCTAATAATTCCAACCTGCTAATAGTTCGAACACCTAAATTAATCACACACACAAATTTCAGACCCTACAAATATGAACATAACACATTTATTTCAAATAATAATTTTCTAATCAGTCGAACACAATAATTGTTTTCCAAATCATTTAAGATGATTTTTTTTAATCATTAATTTATTTACCATTTCATTTTCATCCATATTTTGTACTTTAATTTGTTTAACCCCAATTATATGAACACTGATCATTTTCATTTTTTTCTTCTTTTTTCTAATAATTCAAACGGCTACAAACTTAATTCGTTTTTCCTGTTTGTATTATGGGTAATTACGGTAGCTATCGTGTGGTGGAAAATATTCTAATGAAGTGATCTGTTTAGTCATATTCAAGCAGGTTTATAATAATAATAGTCTTTATTTTTTACATAGCGCATTAGCTCCATGCATGAGGCTTGTTCAAAGATTTCAAATGTAGTTTCATTGTAGTAAATGGCAATACCAATTCACAATCGGTATTGAGAAGTCAAAAATATGTATTATTTTAATTCTTTCCATATATGCATTCACCATTTTTTTGCAATATATTATTAAAATTTTTAGAATATTTGTGGACCAATCTTATAGACATAGTGCTGTAACAAGTTAGATTTTATGTTTTCGCAATACTAAATTTCAGAGAGGAATTACTGTAGTGGTCGAGAGGATGTCCGCAATGTTGAGCGTCGAGCAGCCTTGTTACGAGTGTACAGCCACCAAGCTAAGGAGACTGTCGCCCAGTACACCGAGTTTAAACACCGTCTGGACTCACGCGCAGAAGCCATTGTGAAGAAATCCAGGTCAGATTCATCGCTATTTATGTTAGTTGAATCTTGGAAAGTGTTGGCGGGTGGTAGCGCAATGGTAGAACAGTTGGACTTAAGAGCCAAGGTTCCAGGTTCAAATCCTGCGCTGGGAGGCCCGGCATCAATGTTCGCGAAAGTTACCGTTCTGACGCGATATTGATAGGATGCTATGTCTGTAGAGTGGCAATGCAGTTATCATCATTGGTCTTGTCAGTACCAGCCGGTGCTCGCAGGTTTACTGTAACATTTAGTTCTACGGATGTTGCGGGTTTCCTCCTGCCCTAAACTGACAAGTCGTGATATAAGTAAAATAATCTTGAAAGCGACTCTAAACCCCAATTTTAAAAAAAAGAAGGAAAATGTTGGATTAAGTGTTCAGACTTGACAATAAGCAACTGATTTATTTCTCCAGTGGTTGATTTATTTGCCCTGGATGTGGCTTGTGGCCTGCAGCCGCCAGACCACAGGCGGGTTTTCAGCTGAAATCACAATTATTTGTTGCCATGCCTGTATGTTAGATTCAATGTCCCATTGTGACGATTGATAGGCAACAACTTGCTTGCTTTAATTCAATGCTGGCAGCGGTAGGGAGAACTAATTTTAGTTCTATTTTGTAGAAATGTTATTTATTTCTGGGTAGATTTGTAGATTTAAAACTATTAACAATAGAACAATAATTTACTCACTCAGATTTTTAATGGTATTTTTGTGTTTTGTTTAGGTGTGAAGATGGTGGCTATCTCCGAGAGGAAGGATCCAATACAGCTGAATCTGGACTTGAGTCTGCTGCCTGTGTAAGTGTCTGCTGTCTGTACTTGTCTGCTGTCTGTGTAAGTGTCTGATGGCTGTGTAAATGTCTGCTGTCTGTGTAAGTGTCTGATGGCTGTGTAAATGTCTGATGGTTGTGTTTCTGCTGTCTGTCTGCTGTCTGTAATTGTCTGATGGTTGTGTAAGTGTCTGATGGCTGTGTAAGTGTCTGATGGATGTGTGTCTGCTGTCTGCAAGTGTCTGATGGCTGTGTAAATGTCTGATGGCTGTGTAAATGTCTGTAAGTGTCTGTAATTGTCATCATGTATGAGTGTAAGAATATCATTGTAATGTTATACAATAAATCACTCACTGTGTAAGTCTACTTTCTGTGCTACAGTGTGTCTGTTGTTCGTGTTAGAGTTGCTTCTGGGCAGTTTTCTTCTCTGGTCCTGTGTGTGATTTGATCAACCTGCCTAAAGCATATGCTATTGTTCAATTCCAGAGGCAAGTTAGGGAAACCTGTGACAGCATTGGTTCATTCCTCCACCAGACACTACAGGGTTCATTTGGTGGAGACAGGAAAGTGTTGTGAGTACAATCACTCAGTGACTGTTTAGTCATCGCAAATTGGTGAACGATTCCTGCAGCGATGTTAAACTCCATATCACTGACTGATTCAGTGACCATTGTGACTACCACTGCTGCTTCTACTGCTACTACTACATCGTCTGTGTTCATCATTCATGTATTTGCTACTTTATCTTTCAGCACGGAAAAGAAACATGGCTTATGGAGCAAAATGGAAGCAACTTTGTCAGATTTCGCCATCTCACAAGTTATTAACAGCCTGGTGACAAACGCTCACGAATATGCAACTGCCCTCAGGCACAAAACACAGGCTATCAATATCAAGCAAGATGCAGAGAAGTTACGGTAGGTTTAAATACCATGCCCTAATTAACATGTAATTATCTTAATAAAACATGAAATACATAAATCAATGTATAATCCCCATGGAGTATAGAAGGAACACTGAGTGCACGCTGATCGATTTACTGGAGGTAGTAATGTAATGCTTTGAGCATGCCTTAGGGGTGGACCTGGTGCATTATATATATCAATTATTATTATTATTACATGTATAATTATTATTAATATTATTATTAATATTTTCAGATTCAAGTTCGAAAAAGCTGGCAACCTAAAAGACATATCTTCTTCAACTCCTCTGCTTAAGTCTGTTCAACAATTGTTGGAGGTATGCACTATAGATATATATGTACAGTGTGCCCTCGATATAATGCTCTTTGATACTCCGCAGATTCGGATAAACCGCGGGGTTAGGCATGGATTCTTTTCCAGCTGGATCTCCCAGGTTTACTGCAACATTCAGTGCTATGGATGTTATTGGATTCCTCCTGCCCTAAAAAAACTGACAAGCTGTGATATAAGTGAAAGAAACCCCTATTAATAAATAATAATAATAATAATAGTAATTATTATTTTTTATTTTTGGGGGATTGTTGGTTTTAAGTCGATTCTTTCACTTATATCACGACTTTTCAGTTTAGGGCAGGAGGAAACCCACAACATCCGTAGCTGAATGTTGCAGTAAAGCTACGAGCATCGGCTGGTACTGACTGACCAACGATGATAACTGCATTACCACTCTACAGACTTGCCATACTATCAATATCGCATCACGAACATTTATGCCGGGCCCTCGGGGCGGGATTTGAACCTGGAACCTTGGCTCCGAAGTCCAATGTTCTACCACTGCGTCACCACCCGCCCCAATAATAATACTAAATAATGAAAAATATTTTTTTAAATAATAAAAAATAAAAATAACAAAACAATATAAACCTGCGATATCGCCATTGCTTCTTCTACAACCTTTGCCATGTCTGCTGCTGCACAGAGAACTGCTGTTGTTTTGCCAGGAGAGTCAGCTGGCACACGTCCACGACTTTATGATGACAGAGAAACACCTAAACCAGGCCTTCCGACTCCAGCAGGAGCTGGCCGCTCTCAACAAGCAGCTGGACAGACTGATGACTCGGACGTACTCAGACCGCCCTGAAGAGCTGCAGTTAGCAAAGTGAGCAATGATAATAATTATGATGATAATAATAATAATTGTAATAAGGATGATGATAATAATAATGATAATAATAAGGATGATGATAATAATGCTAATAATAAATAATAAGGATGATAATAATTATAAGGATGATGATAATGATAATAATAATTATAAGGATGATGATAATAATGATGATAATAATTATAAGGATGATGATAATGATAATGATAATAATTAATGATAATAATAATGATGGTAATATATCCCCGGTAGTGTAATAATTAATGATAATAATAATAATGATGATAATTATAATGGTAATAGTAATAATAATAAAAATGATAAGAATAATGATGATGATGAATAATGGTGTATTTATTATGCTGTGGAACCACCCTGTATAAGATGTGCTGCCTTATTACCCAGAGGAATGGGAAAGTGAGCACTCCATATTTTGTGAGATATTCCCGCAGCAACAAAGCAATAAATAAACCAAAAGCTCCATAGGCACCCATGATGACCAAAACATTGAATGCTGACATATCCATTTATCTGGGTAATAATACTAATAGTTTATTTATTTTTGTGTGGAATAAGAAAACATTAACAATAATAATAATAATAATAATAATAAATATATAATAATAAAAGTAATAATAATATAATATAATAATAGTAATAGTAGTAGTAATAGTAATAATAATATTGTAATAATAATTAATATAATAATAATATAGTAATAATAATAAATATAATAATAATAATTGGTTGGTTGGTTGATTTGGGGTTTAAAGCCACTTTCAAGATTGTTTCACTCACATCATGGCTTGCATGCATATGTACTGCTTGTACTAGTCTGGATTTCCACCATTTTTTTTTTATAGTGGTAGCTCACTTGGAGGTATATCATGCTGCAGATAGAAAATGAATACCCCACTCAGACACAATATACCGACTCCGAACCAACCAGTCCTTGCTTTACCCCTTTAATGCTGAGCGCTAAGCAGGGGAACAACAAGTACCATCTTTTAAAGTCCTTTGGTATGATGCAACCGGGGATCAAACCTGCGACCTTCCGCACTTTGGGCCGACGCTCTAACCATTACGCCACGGATCCATCGTGTTTTTAGAAGTAATTATCGAAATAGAAATTCCTCATCTACATGGCTTAACTTTCTTTTACATTTACAAGTATGTGCTATTGAATTTTACATTTTACTATTCAGAGCACCATATATTAGTTCAGCATCCTCCAAAAACATACATGAAAAATAGACGACCTTGAGGCGGCCACATTTGGTGCTTCCCGTACAGTTCTCTGGTCACAGGCGAGTCTTAGTTGTATGCGGCATTACCAACACAAGAGACACTACATGTCACTGATACACACTGGCTCAGTTAATGGTTCTTGTAACTGCCTGACTGCCCTTTCAGCAGAACCACAGGAATGTGTGTCTCGGGGACCGCCTGCTTCTGCAGACGGAAGCGCAAACCACAACAAGTACCCCACCCACCACCCCCAGAGACTAATTAAACTACGGCACAACCAACCTTGCACGTGACACACAAATGCCGACTGCACTATATGATTAAATGTGTCTGCTGTGGAAATGTCTCAGCTGCTTCTCGTAAGAGACTGCTACCAGAGACCATACTGATCCGCAGGAAAATAGATACATGCTTGTAAATTGCCAGATGATGTCCGAGCTTACGTTAATGGACAAAACATATGGGAACTATTTTATTTGATAGTCCAGGAAGTATTTTAATACATTTTTATATGCTCTTATGATGCGATGGATATGTGTAATCGAGCACATATGAAGCATCGTAAACAACATTCAAACCTTTCAAGAACTGTACAAATAATTAAAGGAAATCTTACTTTGTCTTCTTGTCTGATGTAGGAATAGCTTTAAGCATAGAATCTGGAACTTGGCGATATACAAATAGATTAGATTATATTATTGATACACAAACAATGTTGTCTTGTTTTTGCTTATAGGTGAAATCCTGAAATGGAATCTTGCCAAAGGTGTTTCATTTCATGCATTTATAATCAAATCATGCAGCCTTAAAGGGCCGTTCTTTCCCAGGATTTGTCTGTCGGACATGAAAGGATTATTTCCCCCCCCCCCGATGCTGAGTCAAATCTGACAATTTAATCAAACAAATTCATTCAAATATTCAACCATCAAAACTGACTTTAAAAAGTGTTGCTTTTAATCCGTGTCAAGTGCAGTTCAAGGCCAATTCCTATCATTTTCAAGCTGAGACAGAATCTTTGATGAACGATTTTCCTGATTTCAATAAGACGGCCAGCCTGACCATGGTCACAAACACAAGTCCTCTATATCTATAATTAAATCTGAGGGTACGGACCGACCAGCTTCCTGTGATCGGATTATCAAAAGATGGGCTGGAAATGTGATAATGAACCCCTGTTAGAAGTCTGCGTATTGGACCAGACCGTGGAAGATCTATGTAAATAGCGCACAATTACTCTAATGGTGTAAGAAGCTGCAAGAGATGCAATCAATTCTCTGTGAAGGGATTTCTACAGATTTCTACATTGTACAGATTCATTATTTTCTATGTGTACATGTAATAAAGATTACAAACCTTACATCAATAACATAAAAAAAAGCAGTTTTTCAAAGAACCTGCTATATCACATAACATAGGAGTGAAATAAACACATGCTATAAATATATATATATTTTCACTAGTGCAATAACACAATAGATTTTTATAATTGTTTTTATTGGTTTTATAGCTTCTTCTTGGGAATTAATTTGTTGAATAAAGTTAAAAGATTTCTTCAATTAAATATGCAAACACATTCATTAATATTTACACATTTACTTGGAACTATATTTTGTCTGCGTGCTTTTACCTAGTTCCTAAGACATGTGCCTATTATAGAGTTTGTGACTGAAAATCGATATTACAATAGTTTCTACGGTTATGTGATAACTAGAATCTCACATTCGTGTTCATAGATTACTTAATTTATTAAACTCATTGGCAAAAATGATATTATGCTCGGCAGAGCCTGGTATAATATCAGCTTTGCCAACGAGTTTAATAAATTCATTATAATGACTACTCATATGAGATCATATATACGCAGGCATGAAATTCGCTATTTATTAATTGCACTGTTGCAGGTTGACAAGGTTTTTACAACTTGTACAGCCAGCCTACACTCAGTTCAGTCCAGAAAAAGAAGAAGTCTTATTGCAAGTGCTGTTGGAACATTATTGTCTCATGTACAAATATCATAACATTTTGAATAAATATTAATTTCTGTATTTGTGATATAATGAGCAATTGAAAATGAAAAAACTTGACTTCGGACAATGCATAAAAGAAAATATAAAAATCATCTAAAATTACAATAGTAATAAGGTTTTCGGTAAGAAATATTAGTTGACAATTGGTCTTGGAAGTGTACATGTGTTGATGTACTCAAATCCTGAAGAGGTTCATCCACTAACATAGACCTTCACCTCACTCAAATAGTCCTTTTCAACATACATGTATGTATCTACCATGAATAGATAAGCAAGTCTACATTCCCAGGGAATAAAGGAACCCAGTGTTCGAATATAAGGTGGTCCTGGGGTCATGTGCAAATCTGCAATGTTAAAGGTATCTATGGGATCCCCTGCAAATTACAGATTTGACCACCATTAAGATTGGGTCTATGGAGAATGATGCCCTTTCTATTTTCTTATTTCTAACACTGGGAATGATAGTCTCTATTATATATTAGATAGTCTCTATTATATATTAGATAGTCTCTATTATCTCTATTATATATTAGATAGTCTCTATTGTATATTAGATAGTCTCTATTGTATATTAGATAGTCTCTATTATATATTAGATAGTCTCTATTATATATTAGATAGTCTCTATTGTATATTAGATAGTCTGGTATTGTTAGCATCTCTGAGCATATTCCACATTGGAAGGAAAGGCACTGTGTAATAATGCACTGGTGGTAAGTCCTTCAGACTCAGAGATACAGGTGTGAAAAGTTAGCATATTTCCTGGATCAATTTCAGTCTGATACGCAACATGTATTTCCCACAATGCCTATCAGGAGGAAGCTCTTCCAGATCCACAAACACAAACATACGGAATTGAGCAGACACGGAAAAACAAAAAACCCTCCCTGACATCATGAGTAGGCACGCAATGACTGACAGATAGATATTTGAGATACGCAAGGTTCAAACGGTGCTGCCGAATGATGCAATAACTAACAAAGGAGAGGAATGTTTGTTCCATAGCGTGATGCATCTTGTGTAATATGCACGAACATATTCATAGATGGTACCAATATTAATAAAAGGGTCAATACCAACATTTTACATTTTCATTGTATAATATTTTCCAACAATTTGTTGTATAATATTTTTTTAAATGCAGATTTTCTAATAGTCCTTGTGATACATGTTGATGGCAATCTTCAAAAAATCTTTTAAAAAATATCACAAAAAATAATAAAACATTTATACTAACATCTTTCACAAGGAATTATTTTCTATTAAAAAACCTGCGATTTCATTCAAACAATAATGTGAAAATAGTATTTCACAATGTTTTAGCTGATACATACAATAGCTATCTAGGTTACCTAATCCTACAGTGTTGCCACTGGAGATTACCATAGTCATATACATCACATGTGACTGTTTCCCCAAGCACTTCCTTGACCTTACCAGACAGCCAACAACAAACATACGTGTAGTACACAACTACACAACTCACTGTACACATCATCAACAGTTTTAATTAAGGGTCAGTAGCCTTTGTGGCCATTTGAATAACTATTATAACAAAGGAGAATATAAAATATCTGCTGGTCGTTAATTTATTTTGATTTCTCGTACCTTTAACCTTTACATAATGTGACCATATGCAAAGCTTGCATTGGTCATCTTGACTTGTTGATTGTTTGTTGTTGTGTGTGTTGTACAGACAGTGAATGGGTGGTGTATTTTGGAGAGACCAGTTACAATGGAATTCTAAGTACGACAATACTTGCTGCAATAATGTGACCCTATATACGACGTGTTGATGTTTATGGTATCCATTGTATAGCTAATCAATGGTGCTGGTATTTGGGGACCATTGACAAGTGGAGGTCTTTGGGTACAGGAATACTTTTGGACCATTCTACTGACATTTATTGAAGGTAAAAAGAAAAGATGATGGCAGTAGCCTTGACATGGCAGTCATTGTGTTACATTATATGGCTGCGTGGGAGGGATAGCCATTGTTGCATCTGTTAACCCTCTCCCTCCCAGAGATTGCCTACATGACAGTAAATGGGATTAACTCAACTGAGAAATGGTTAATTATATGCTTGATTAAATTAATGCTTTCCCTGTTGAATAATTCTATTATTAATCATGCCAAAAAGTCTTAAAGAGATGCTGGTAATAAGGCATCTCTGATTGCCTCCCACATGAAGAAGGTTAATTAAGGGGCATTCAGTAAAGTATGTCACAGGACTAATCTGGGTTGTATACCTCATTATCAACATGAAAAAGAATCGCATTAAGCATGCAATATCAAAGTATCTGCTTCCAGAGCGTGCCTCCAAAAGAAAAGATATTTTTTTAAATGAGCTTCATAACGGTAATTTTCACCAGTTCTTTGTTTATATTATCGCTGTATCTTTGATTTTGCTTGGAACTTTGTTTAAAAAAAATAGTCAATGTGTCCACCACAGTTGCTACATGTGAGGCAGAAAACAACTCTTATGATTATCAGAATCAAAAACACATTTCTGTGTTTATCGATAAACTAGCATTGCCATGATCTCTCTCAGTGATGGCCACCGCTAGAAGGACTGATGGTTGTGATTCCAGTCAGACAAGGATGGTTTGGCTCTGTGGCTCTCATTCACGAACTCGACAGCAACTCAAGTGGGTTGGGGAAAATTAAGTAGGCGGTCATAGCAAGCAATTGAAATTACCCAAAATTGAGGGGAAACGACTCCAATTGGAAAATTACTCTGCAGTCTTGCCTCGAGGCCAATCAATCAACTCTTACAATATATACACGGGGAACAAGATTGCTGAGATTTGTCTGAGCAAGGTGAAGATATCGATCCCAAAAATTTGAATATGTCATTCTTCATCTCCAGAAACTGCTGAAAATTGTGAAAATTCTGGCTAACAGACTGCTGCATCTACTTAAAATTTTGGCTAATTTGAATTATGAAGATATTGCAGTCTGACTATATTCTTGGTAATCATGGTAAACAGCTGAAAAAGGCTGGGATATCTATTCCTGCTCCGCTGGCATTTCAGCTGAATGAGAACATGGTGGTGGTAGATCATTCCAGTGGACTTTAACATTGGCCAGTTAACACAACCGTGACATGAGACCTGGAAATACATGAAATATTCCCCAAATAGATGTTATTTTCAAAGTATCTGATCGATAAATGCTTTTAGGTATGATTTTCTTGGTTCAATTTCTAAATTGTTCAGCCACACCACAATTACATTGATAAATGCCCTATTTTCTTCAATGTTTAATGAAAAGAATGGATTGTAGCAATTTCGATTCATGTAAAATTATGTGATAAGTTTAGTACAAGAGAACTAAACCCATTCAGTTTCTCTCAACAAGCTGCAGGCAGTGGACCAATCAAATGTGATCATCACCAACCTTGGAAAGAGTTATCTCCCATAAGATAAGAATTACAGAAGACTAGTTGGAAGATACGTGAAACCCACTTTCATTCACTTACCAAAAAAACCGCATACAACACACTGAATACAGTAGTTGGTTACTACTATTCTTTGTGAATTTTCACCATCGTTATCAGGAATAAAACATTTTATCACAATTCTCAAATCAGCAATCACAGAATTTTATTGCTATAATTGTAATCTTACCAAATAGTTAGCGTATTTCTTTTGCATAAAGATCTGTGCTTACTACACAGTTAATACATAAGCACAAACAAATTATAAATAATTCATGGAAATCTTCTAGTGTGGAATTTCTAAATTGCTGCGGTACTCCTTATTGAATTTTCAAGACAACATGGCCACCCGTGGTTACCATGTGGTTCTTCTCCACGGTGAGAACAGCCAGTGTTGTACGGACCGAAAGACGTGTTATTAAGACAATGTTTTATCTTACGAGTTCTGAAGTCTTGACTTTGCCATTTCTTTATCGCGTTACGATATTGATGGAATTCGAGCTTCTCAAAACTGCAATGGGCTTTGTAAATCTAATCAGCGATAAACGAAAGAAAACAATTATTATATTTGCACAAGCCCTCGTGTGAATTGCTTTCTACCCTATCTCAGGTGTTCGATCCGAGTTTCATACAAAAATTGCGTATGATCTTGTTAGGTCACCACTCAGCTTTACAGAGCACACAGGCATATTGGGGCACTTCACCAGATAACATTTCCATGAGGGGGAATAAAATTCTGCTCATTTAATTACAGACTCGATTGTCTGCTCGCAATTCACAGCCAAAGCCTCCTCACCATCCCCTCCCCCCCCCATTAATAGATCCAGTCTATCCCTTTTTCTCTGCCGGATTAATCGCAATGGCTGCTCTAATGCAATGGGCATCTTCAGTTGCTGCCAGCAGGGAGAGAAGTTAATTAACCTAATCTGGTAATGAAATTCCCATCGTAGGATCAATGTAAAAGAGGCAAGTTATGACGTAGAATTCCTCGTATGAACAAACGACTCACAATCCAGAAATCATTTTTTTTTAAAGTAATAAACTGAGGCACAGGCTCAATAACACACATGGCACTTTCATGAGAAAAAGAAAATCGACATGTCGATGATCATAAAATGGATTGGGACTGTTATACAACAGAATTATGATCAATATACAACAGTGTAAAATATGAAACTACTATGAATACATTATTTACCTACAAATATGTTGCTGCTACAACCATAGAAAATGTGGCACTTTCATAAAAAAACAAAAAAACAACTTAACTTATCGATGATCATAAAATGGATTACGACTGATATATACGACAGAATTATACCAAAAATACAACAGTTTAAAATACGAAACTATCAATATATGATTTACCTACAAATATGATGCCGCTACAATCATAGCGAACTATACATATACCTGATCATGGCTTGTCAATAACATGACGGGAAGAAACCTGCAACACCTGAAGTACTTAGTGTTGCAGGAAAATTGTGATCATAGGATGAACCAAACCATTCATCAATAATCAGAAAAGTAGGGCATTGTGACATCTTGAGAACATCACTGTGAGTTCAAGTTCATAATTTCCAATTATGTATGCATAAATTTCAACTAAAACCAATAATGTTTGTATGTAGGCTTATGAGTATGCTTTCGAGCATGGATTTGGTGCAATATAAAAGTGCACATTATTATTATTATTATTATTATTATTATTATTATTATTATTATGTAATTCAGAGTTCCACTTAGAATAATGGTCGTCTAATCACTGCCTTGGAGAGAAAAAAGGCATTTGCTTTGAGGAGTTCTGATAAAGTAACTTCATTTTACCAATGTTTATTGTAGACTCTGCAAAAACCTGGCCCCGAGATTACGAAACCTTTTTGAGTACAAGCTCATTCTCAACTCAACTCAGTGCTCCCATTGTTGTTTATTTGGTCTATTATGGACATTGATACTTTGAGAAACGACCAAATAAACTTGGAAGTGGTTTCACATTACACAATTGGAAGCAGTTTTCCATAAATACTGACAAACTCTCATCTTCTGGTTGCAAGCGCACTGACATTAATACTGGTAGATCCTCAGACATCTCGGATAAAGCAGACGGCCATAGCACTCTCTATACACAATGTAACATCAAGTGAAATATACCCTGAAACTGAACCATTATGTATGGGGGTCATACAAGGAGCCGTATTTAGTCCAAAACTGGCAGGAGGACTATAGTCTCTCTTTTGAAGATATAGCTGGACATTGATGTTGTAGCTACTGGAAAGCTGCCAGGAAAACTGTAGCTAATTGATATTGTACACTTTGAAATAAATCCTGATAGCATTGTCCAATAATATCTCATAGCATTGTCCAATAATATCTCATAGCATTGTCCAATAATATCTCATACCAATAATATCTCATAGCATTGTCCAATAATATCTCAGACAACTTGGGCATTGAGGTGTTGAGGAGGAACAGCAGGAGGACCATAGCTCTCTCTTTTCTGGGCATTGAGGTCACACCAAGTGAATTGTTGCCTAACATTGCTGAAGGAACCTTTCACCCATACATGATGACGTACCTAGGGAAGGATGCCAGAGAAACAAGCCAGAGCACTCTCTGATACTGGTAGACATCAAGACCCAATATCTAATTGGTTGTATTTTGAGCAGAGTTTGTTCACTGGGGAGTTAAAGGAATTTCTGCAGAATGAATGAACACAAGATGATGTGTATAATGTTGTAAGTGGTAAGTACGTAAAGTGGACGTAAAGTGTGCGTAAAGTGTGCGTAAAGTGTACATACAGTTGGTACACTTGTAACATAAAACAAGCTTATGGCATATAAATGGGCAGATCCTATGTTCATTGTTTGCATATATTTTATTCAAGATAAATAGGATTGGTTACAAATTATTACAACTTAAATAACAACTGATCCAAGAAGAAGAAAGGACGAGGAGAGGACAGATTGGGAAATGAGAAATAATATTTACATTAACAAATTGAAAGTTT
This sequence comes from Lepetodrilus schrolli, assembly GCA_032361225.1. Classification (NCBI taxonomy): domain Eukaryota; kingdom Metazoa; phylum Mollusca; class Gastropoda; order Lepetellida; family Lepetodrilidae; genus Lepetodrilus; species Lepetodrilus schrolli. The sequence goes on from JAUTBT010034888.1 coordinate 13,932, forward strand.
AACATGAACAATTCCAACCACAATTTTCAGACATTGTTGAATCTAAAATATTAATACAAGCATTCTATCTGAGCATATACACATAAATATACTATGTACTATGTACTATGTACTGTGGAATCAAGTTTGAAAATAACATCATCAGCATCAATACTGGTATGCTCCAAAGTTGGAGTCTCTGTTCCGCCAATTTTTGTTTCTCTCCTTGTCTTGTCTTGTACTGACCCCAGTCTTGGCTAACAGCATGTTGTAAATTTCTCTACTTGCGCAATTTATTTTTGCCTTAAAATTGATTTTTCTTTACTCTTAATAGCTTTTTTGGGTCATCTGTTTTCATTTGTTGTACTGTTAATTGACCTTTCTATGCATCCAGTTGTGACATCTGCAGAAGACACGGCATAGTTGAAGACTGATCTCTGTATCCCATATCCAACTTTTCCACGTACAAAGAAAACCAAAATCGAAATTTTACCCACAAATATTCATACGTTTCATGATTTAATTATACTTCTCCATTACATACATACTCTACTGAAAACTGATGCCATTATTTATTTGAAAACAGGATTTATTGTAAGATATTATTGCCATATTGGAAAAGGACGTGATTTTGTGGCAGTGTCGTATGGCTGTATATGACAATGATTGAGTAATGTGTTGTTTAACGCTCTCCATGCTGAAGGCAACCGGAGATGCCCTGAATAGCTATGTCTGTGCCTAATACAGCAGGGAGAGGGTTAATGTCGCGCATGACAAGAAGATGGAAATACTTAATGATACAAAGTTACATAATATGATGCAACTCAAGACATTGCAACGACTACATCATACACAGGTCTGTGAGGCCATTGATCATCTGTTAGCATGCAACATGGATACAGTAAAAAAAAAGAAAAAAAGCATTGATCATCATATATCTCATAATTTGACAACCTTAAAAAAATATATATTATATATCAGTTGTCAAGCCTTGAACATTTCAAAGGAAGGATGTATTAAAGATCAAATTTAAATCACTTACTAATTGCATTTCGTATGTTATATCATTCATAAAAGCAGCAATTTGTTAAGAAAAATTTAATAAACTCGAGCTATCATTGCTGAATTTAATGAAAAATTCTTTGACGCAAAGTATCATAAATTACCTTTGGAAAGTTGACAATAGCATTTGCTCTGACATGCTAAAAACTTTATATGCTGCCATAAATATTCAGTAAAACAATCATTAAAGTAAAAAAATAAAATAAAAAATGTTTTTCACAAAACAATTTCCTAGTGAGAGTTGTTGGAATGGGTCCAATGTTTCATTTTCAGACGGCACGGAACATGTGATCACATAGTTCTTGGAACATCAATAAATAATGGTTACAACCAAAGGTTCTGTGTTTTTTTGGTATGTGTGCATGTTATTTCACAATAGAATGAAAGTATTTGTTGATGTTTCAAAGTAATCATGTTAATATGCAGCCATACCTATGACAATAAGCCAGTAAGAAAATGTAAAATGTTTACTAAACGTACCAAAACCAAGCAGGATAAAATTAAATAATAAAATGTGGTGATGTCAGTACTTAGTATAAATTTCAATGGTAACATTTTTGTTCAATGTTCTCTGAACAAGAGCCATTTCGATTCCATTCAACAGGTCACAATTGAAATTAAATTTTGATAAGTTCATCAACAACCATGTCTGTACTCCCACAGCATGTCAAAACAGTTACAAATCATAAAATATCCCATCTGCCGAAGATAAATATAAACAACTGACATTTCCGCTAACATTATCCATTCAATATCCTTAAAGTTTTCAACAGAAGATAATGCCATTTAGTTAGCGGTAAAGAGAGTAAGCATAACCTTCTTTTATCTTTTCTTTATTAATTACGCACGTGGAATGTACCCTGGGATGTAAATGTCCTCCTGTCCTCTTGGTACTAATCACTCCCTCTTCCCTCATTAACATCCCGGAATTGCAAACAATTAGCAGAAAGCTAGCCTTGTTTCACAGTCAATCGGCAGCAGTCAATATATTCCCAATGTCAACCCTCCAGTGCAAGATCATGGTATGTGGCGAGCATGGAATAAGCCTAAAAATTGAATCTATACGCAGCTACTGCCTCATCACTTCCATGGAGATTCAATTTTAGGCTTAATCCAAGCTTGTCATATACCATGCACCAGACAGAACAAATAGTTCAGGAATATTGACGATAAAAACAATACTTGGATACATATAGATGGATATGGCATTCAATTTCTCTTTCAATAATTGCCAAAATTTTAAAACAATAATAATAAAAATACAATAAAAATACAATAAAAATACTTAGATATACATATAGATTGATATTGCATTAAAATTCTCTTTTAATAAGTGGCCAAATGTAAAAACAAAAAACACAATACTTGAATACATGTAGATATGGCATTAAATTTATCTTTTAATAAGTGGCAGCATTTAAAAACAATGAAAATATACTTGGATACATATAGATAGATATTGCATTAAATTTCTCTTTTTAAAAGTAGCAACATTTTTAAAACAATAAAAACAATACTTGGATATATATATATAATATAGATATTGCATTAAAATTCTCTTTTAATAATTGGCAAAATTTAAACCAAATTTCCATGTGTGTGTGGGCCTATATCTATAGATAGTGGAAGAACAGATAAGCAAAACAACACTGTGTCTATTTTTAGAATGCATTTATGTTAGATAAATCATGATTAGCATTGTTTGAATGCGACTAAGTGGCTAGAGAACACATGTTCCCACATTCTATTACTCTTTAATTGGTCACAGTTAGCTTTCTTTTCTCTTCACCGACAAACAAAACTGGGAATCCAGCCCCAGCAGTGACATCATGTGTGTTCATGTTTTGTTTTCCCGTTGTGAAATGGACTTGCGGGCAATGACACGGCGCATTCCCGATTCTGGTGCACATCAAATTGGCAGTTGACAAGTGTGCTAACTTACAGACTAACACTGGCAATTGAAGAGCACTTTGCATGATGAATTCACAGCCAAGCCCCCGATGGATGACCTACCGACACGACCAAGGATAAATCTTACGGCGGTACGTTCCGCGGACAATACGGCATGCGGGGCAAACGTGGCTAAATGGTCATTCCGATTCCACACCTAACACTTCAATTTTCTGCCTGATGGACAAGATACATGCATGTCTGCACCGGCAGTCCATAAATCAAGCCTCATTGTGGGCTTGCTGCACAACAGGAAGTGCTGGTGCGTAGAGATGGCAATGTGAAATCATGCCTTGATGTTCTTGACTAGCAGTGCCCACGAGTACGATGAGGACGCGGAGAGTGCACCCAATGTTTACATAAACAATCACTCTTCAAAGGAACATGGACCTAGTGAGTCCTAGTCCAAATCCACTCTCTACAACATAGAACTCTGTGATCTAAAGATCAGTCCCTCTAGTACAAAGAACTTGGAGATAACCTACTCCCGATATAATAATGAATAGACCATGCATCTTGAGATCTTAGAGCCATCCTTCTCCCAACATCATAAATTACTAGAACATGCATTTTAAATGTTAATCAAATACAAAAATTGATAACATTGTTAATGACCAAGGACGTTAATCTGATTCTCATGAGAAATTCTAAGAATATAGTCTTTGGAATTTTGAGAATTGAGAAACTATATATCAATGGTAGGTATATTCTGTACTTAATGGCTATTAAGGATCCAAGTAGAAATGATCAGTGTTACTGTTGGACATGACCGTTTCTGACAAATTTTACTCAAATCATTAAAAAGACAAGAAGTTTGGTCAGAATATCATTCAGTTTACAAACCTGACTTAAAAAGTGTACCTACAGCTTGAGAGATTGAAGGTCTTAATTAACTCTCTTATATCTATGCTATATTGGCAAATTACTGTCTTAATTACCCACTAATTCCATAGTAAATTAAATCCCTTCAGTTTCCACAAACAATGTTAAGGTTGTAATGTTCTGGAATGTTATTGAACCCAACACAACTCATGACATTTATAAAGGACACATACTTGATATCCATACTTTGGGCAAATATGTAGGACATGTACCCAAGACATATATCAGGACATAATCAAGACACATATTTAGGACATATATTATATATATATATATATATATATATTTTGGATTGGGGTTTTAAGTCGCTTTCAAGATTCTTTCACTTATATCACGACTTGTCAGTTTAGGGAAGAAGGAAACCCGCAACATCCATAGCGCTGAATGTTGCAGTAAACCTACGAGCACCG
>JAUTBT010034899.1:6465-18214 GCA_032361225.1 Lepetodrilus schrolli
ACCCCCCCCCGCCCCCCCCCCCCCCGATGTCTCTTGAGATTGTTTAGTCGCGGCCATCGATGTCCCATTGCTGTCATGTCTCATTGCTGTCATGTCTCATTGCTGTCATGTCATTGCTGTCTTACTGTTTTCATGTTGAGAGCATTCTTACAGTGTGCTCGTGTTGAGAGGGATTCTTCACTAAATTGATTTGTTTTCTGCTTATTTCTCATCTATTTTGTCTTTGCCTGTGTAACATGTTATCAATTTCAATGTTATTTGCCACTTTATTTAACATTCAACATGTTTACTAAAGACTCATTTTCATTGTAGTTGTATTATTAAAAGTGTGGTTTAGATCCGCTTTCAAGATTCGTTCACTTATATCACAGATGACATCTCCCTAAATATATGCATTTAGAAATTGGCACTGAAAAGCTTCTCTTTTTTTTTAACAGTGCAGGTTGGTTACAAAAAATAATTGCACCTCTATAGTAGCAGAATAGTGCTGTGGTCAATAGGTTAGGTTTGTAGCTCCAAGGTTCTGAGTTCAAATCCAACTGTTTTTTTTTTATATATCTTTATTGTGGAAAATGCTGCAATATGCAGTGAAGGTAAAAGTTGAATGATTAGCTTCTTCTAAACGTGTTACTGGATGGAATGTCTGTGGTTTGAGTGCCTTTGACTAACTGGAGGAACGAGGTTGGTGTCTGGGTATCTGAAAATCTTTTCCCTGGTGGAGGATTACATGGCAAGTGTAAGAATGTGATGTTTTGTTCTGTATACAGTATTTGCAATACAGTGCTCTCAATGTCCATTGAAAAATGGAGAGAACTATTGTCCACTTAAATATCTTGACAGCAATATTGCTTATGAATCTTCACCTACTATTGCACTTAATTGTCAAATGTTCTTGCCCATAATAAGCAGAATTAGTTGTATATTCATACTCTGGACAGTAGTGTAAAACCACAAGGTACTCATGTGCCCTACTTTTATAGGTAGAACGTTGTTTCAAATGTGACAGGATATAACTTGTAAATACTGTAAATTATGCCCAGTGAGCTTCTATAGCTCATTAGAAAACAGCTTCTCTGTATTTTTAGACATATTTTTATCTTCAAAACCTGTCTAAAGCTGCATAAAACATGATTAAGTATTGTTTCTGCATGATTATGAGAGCGTTAGTGTTCTTTGAAGTATGACTGTTTGTTGGACCTCGCCCACATAACAGATGCACCCATGAACCCACACTGCCTCAATCACAGGCAGGAATTGTCCATTGAAGTATCGGTAGAACTCAAAGTCGGCAGTATTAAGTGCTCCGCCATTATTTACCATTACCGCCACATTCCAAATACGTTCATGCTTTTGTCTCAACTTTTAACATTCCAAGATGTGATGCTCTAGCACTGAGTCTGATGTGATGCTTTAGCGCTAAAGAATTTCTCTGATATGTGTTCACCGTCACGTATGGGTGAAAGATTCCCGCTGTGACGTAAAACAAAACAAAAATTCACTCACTGATATGTGTTCAACTAAGGTCTAGTGTCAAGTTCACTGAGTTCTAAGCCCCTTGTATCACATTTGGTATTAGAGCTGCTTTGCAAGATTATTTTGCTCATGTCATTGCTTGTCAGCTTTGAGGCAGGAGGAAACATGTATCACCTGTAGGCCTGAGTGTACTAGCCTGCAAGCACTGTCTGGTACTGACAAACCAAGGCTGCAAGCACTGTCTGGTACTGACAAACCAAGGCTGCAAGCACTGTCTGGTACTGACAAACCAAGGCTGCAACCACTGGATGACTGGCGAACCAAGGCTGCAACCATTGTCTGGTACTGACAAACCAAGGCTGCAACCACTGGATGGTACTGACAAACCAAGGCTGCAACCACTGGATGGTATTGACAACTTAAGGTTGATAATTGCCCAGTGACACTACAGACCTTGCATCCTATCGTGAGCATATTGGAAAGTTGGCTTCAGCAAACATTGATTCCTGGTCGGAATGTACAACAATCTACCCATTGCAGTACAACCTTCTCCTTGATGAAATGTGTTGTTTGACTTAGATCAATTTTACATAGCAACTTCAATTTTTTAAATTTAAATTCATAAGTTATGACATTTTGAATTTATTGATCAATGGTGACAGATATATCAGAAATCCGTCCAGAAGATGGTGTGTGGAAAGATGCAACACATTGCTTTCTGGTTTGCTTATGATATTCCAATAGGTGCCAAGTAGATACATATACGTTTAAGACGGATGCCAAATTGCTTTACCAAATGGCCAGATTCATTCATGGTAATGAACAAAAGGGAATTGTTTTGTCTCTTTTCTAATTCATTAAAAGCATGTTATGACACCTGAATTCAATGAGATATCTTAGTGCAGGTCATAGTATTCATGTTGGCTGCCAATTACCTGCCGGAAGACCTAGTTAGATGCAAGGGGGATTCCCAGTGCAGGTATATTCCTGTTTTTACAACAAACAGGTCCATTTTTTACGCTCTAAATCATGTACGTTTCTATTTTCCTGTCACTAAACACCACATTCTCCGCATGACACCCCTGCTTTTAATGATTCCTAATTGAGGTAAATGTTTGTCTAGGTACTTTGGCAAATTTCATCAGCAGCCAATCAGCCGGATAATGTTGGTTTAAATGGCGGGGTGTTTATTTCGGTTTGAATGTTCTGGTGTATATTACAGTTTTAATGTCTGAGTGAGTGTATATTGCAGTTTGAATGTTGGGCTGTATATTTCATATTGGACCTTGTCACTGTGTGTACATTTCATTATGAATATTGCAGTGTAGATTTCATTTGAATGTTCTGGTGTATATTTCGGTTTGAATGTTCTGAGTGTAGATTTCATTTTGAATGTTGGGACATATATATATCATATAGGAGCTTGTCACTGTGTATATATTTCAATTTGAATATTTCAGTGTAAATTTCATTTGAATGTTCTGGTGTATATTTCGGTTTGAATGTTCCGAGTGTATATTTCATTTTGAATGTTGGGATGTATTTATCATATAGGAGGTTGTAGCTATGTATATATTTCAATTTGAATATTTCAGTGTATATTTTTTTGGAATGATCTTATGGATATTTCAGTTTGAATGTTCTGAGTGTATATTTCAGTTTGAATGTTGGGGCATATGATATAGCTCGTCCATTGCCATCAGTCAGAGTGTGCATTTCCAATGAAGACCACAATGTGTGATGGCCACTTCTGACATTCCCATGCCTGCCAGTCATCTACGTGCAGCGGTTTGAAGGGAATTAGCAGGGACACTTGCTGCCTATTGTATGGATTGACACATGTATTCTGCCGCAGGCACTCTTTGTCGGTTCTACTAATCTTGGCATAAGTGTATTTGCAGGTTATGGAGGACTGTATAGGAGGATTCTATCCAGTTGATGTTTGTTCTATTCTGTAGTGTTTTGACCGTGATGATCTCTGTGAAGCACATTCCAGCTCATAGCATGGGGTCCAAGTCATAGATCATTCTGGCAGTCCTCTTTTACGATTTGTTCTTCTTATTCTCTTTCTTTTTTAAAATGACTCCTGTTGTGTTTGGGTGAAAGATTTCCACTATTGACGTTCGGCAATAAATGTCACTCACTCACCAAAAGTTAATTTTCATAGTTACTTTTATAGAATATTTGAATATATATTAATAATAAATAGGCCATGCATCTGAAAATGTTCATACTTTTGTGTTTTTCAATATAATTTTTAATATTAAAGAAATCCATTGTTGTGAAAGACCATACACTATTATTGAAGAAAAATGGAAAATTCTATAAATATATACTAATCTACTTGACAAACAATGGCACGATATGATAATTGATCATCTATTATATGTCACTTCCTGTTGAGATTGGCAGCTGCCATTATCTGAAATGGAAACTAATCAACAGCCATTCAAATACATTTATTACAAGCCTACCTGATTAGAAATCAAAAGATCTATATCGGAACAATAAATTATATTCACAGGAATATTGTTACTCAACCTTGGTGAACCAGACCTATTCTCATTTAATCAACGGAGACGCAATTTCTACCAATACTAGACTGAATCATTATCAATACAAAATCAACGCTAACATTACGGTAATTTGACGTGCAATCAATATTTTGAAGGAAAAATAATTTACCTATCTTTTAACCATTCTGGAAGCAAATATTGTGTTTAATTACTTTCTTACAAATGTAACAATATGCCTTCATTAGCAGTCGTCTTTTCTCAGACTTTACATTAGGATCTCGGGTTAGACGACCAGAATATAGACAATCCATTTCTAGATTCTAATCCTGTCAACAGTGGCCACATCCCGTGCTTGTTTAAGAATATCAGCCATTGATCATTCAGGTAAATTATTTACATTATCTCACTTTGATAAATGTCATAATTTACTGGCTCCAACTAGTGACAACAGTGCTTATATGTTATTCATGATCTATTGATCATAAGTTAACAAGACCATGAGCGTGTCTTATTAACTTGCGCCGACATCCTCCCAGTGGAAGATAATGAGGTTTTAACATACAATATAATGTGTATGTTTCGGTATCGTATATTTCATGAAATAGACACCTGATATGTCAAATATTGATTAATGCACTTCCTGTTGTATCGTGTTTTATGTCTTTGCGTCGTCACATCTCGTCTCGTTAGCGAAATAATTATAGTTATTCCTACAGAATTTTTATATTTTAGAATTCTTTGAAGGGTGTATTTGTTTGAGAATAATGGAGATTGCTTGTCTGGTGTCATGGCAACAGACATGTACATTTCTGACCTGCGTTTTACGAAAGGGTTATACCAGTAGTCCTGGCATAAATCGAGGTTTACATCATTTCCAAACATGACACATGCCCCGATTTAGGCCCCGACTAACGTTCAACCGTTTTGTGAAATGCAAGTGAGATGTACTTTGTTTTAGGGAATGTGACATGATTCCCATAGCATTCATTGGTAGACTGCATACCAATTACGCATCAGCTTTGAAGTCTATTGTTAACCTTTACATACACACTACACCTGCTGTTTCTACCGGGTTTATTTATATATTTATATATACATTTATATATAGCTAGACCAGTCATCATCTTGGACGATCTTGTATAACAGTAATTACATACGTACACATTCTAATTATACCTTGAGAAATCATCTCCCCAAAATTGAAATACCATTTTAAATTTCACATCCTAAGCATGTAATTTTTGTATGTGTACAATTAAGGTGCAAATACTTATGTACTTTTGTTAACTTGTGCTGTTTTTCATTGGTAAGGTATAATATAGGACAATTCCTCTATATTGAGGCTTATATAGCACATTAGTATAAACGGATAGGTCCGAGTTTCATTCACATTTCTAATGTTATCTTTGTTTCACATGATGTTATGTTTGATTTATGTGTACCAACCATGGCTATTAGATCTACCATAATGGACATGGTTGTTGCAGGTTTTCTTCCCACTATCTAACAGACTGCTTCGATATATTGCTGAAATACTGTATAAAATGGCATAGGATTCGCACGTCTTGACTCTGTTCAGATGACCAAAGGACCCCAGACAATGGCGATCTTCAAATACCAACTCAAACTATTTGAACAGTTCGGACTATATTTCTTCTCTCCTATTTCAACTAGCCCTAGTCAAGCAATGCTGACATTTGTACCATGGTCTTTCCTAAGTGGACACAATACTTCTGTATGGTTTTTGTGTATTCCAGTATTGATTACGATGTCAGACTAATTTGACATCATTAACAATTAAAGTCTTGAAATTGACATCCTTTAATGATCACACTTTGATCTGACAGCCTGTTGTGGGCTGGTTAAATACCACCAAGGTGGTTCAAAGTCGACCCTACTCAGCACGGTAAAACTTTAAAAGAGAATACCTGCCCTTTTTTTATGCCTTATCCAAGCCGAAATACTATATGAACACAAACGGCTGGCTGTTTGCATATTAAAATAAATAATTCCCTCACATTTAATTCTTATTTTTTTCGTGGCCATTATAATTATTATTTTCCCCATAAAGTTTCCTTTTGAAAGTTCTTTCATCTTTAAGCACCAATAAGATTATAAACATTTCCCAGCGGGGTTAATAAGAATCTTCCTGTTTGAGATTGACTTCAAAATGCTGCAGGTTGACAGTGGTTGATTTGTGGAGAACATTTTGAAAATTACAATTGTAATTGTGCAAGGGTTGGTGTTATCTCCAGACATTGTAATCTATCTAGACTAAAGGGGCACTTAGTTTATTTTCAAGGGTATTGTTCGACAATCTACACAATTTGTCCAATTTACTGTCACATTGCTCCTGATTCTCTAAGGAGGCCATCTGTGTAGGAAGGATAGGGGCTAATTGGCTATGCTGTATTATGCTCAATACTCCATGTATCAGCCTTGGCTGCTCTGCACCAGATTAAGCTTGTGGGTCTCAATGTAACACCTGGCCCCAGGATTACAAAACATTTTGAGTACGATGTCATGCTCATGCTCGAGTTTTATATGGGGATTTATGAACAAAACTTTGAGTTCGTGAAATCGTACTAAAAGATGCACGTAATCTCGAGACCTGGTTGTTGTTATATTCCCAATATTATCATGAAACCGAAGATTCTAAGTTCAAATCCCAACCTAGTGTCTGTATCTACAGTAGTCGTCTACATTTGGGGGCCATCTTTGATCATCAACTTGGATACCAATCTTCTAACAAGAAAAATCCATGCACTTAATTGCTCACCCTCTAGTTTCTTGAACAGCCGCTATTCAGCAATGACACATAGTACTCTGAATGTAATACCTTAGATAAAACTGATGATTTATATTTCATTTTTAACAATTAATGAATTTCGTAATTTTGGACTATTTTTATTACTAAATGAACAAAGTTACCGTAAGAAATGTATGCATACAAATTTATGTCTACACATCGTGCATGCCATGTGAACTTTTATTAACTTTAATTCTTAATTGTCCGATTTTCTTCCAGATCTTCATAGCAGCATTCTCCATCACAAAGGGTGATGCTTTCCGACTGGCGTATGGATATGACAGTTTTGGGAATACTTGCGATGAAGATAACACCGATAAAGTCATTCCGGAGATCCAATTTTCTGGGAAAAACTTGAAGGGAAAATCGTAAGTGGAGCTTACCAAATACCAAACTCTCTAAAGAAATTAGTCCCATGGTTTGTTAAATAGCAACGGATCTTGTGTGAAATCAAAACAAGAGGCTATCCATTTCCAATGTCTGTCACTACTGCCTGATGTGATAATTGACATGACATGACACATCAGTGACACATCAGTGACACATCAGTGACACATCAGTGACATATAGACACAGCAATCTTGTCATGAGCATTGATTGAAAATATTATGAAATATTTTTAATCTGCCACCGTTTTTTTATAAACTATTTTATTTTCATATGGTGTAATAATACAATATTGCATCAGAAAGGTAACTTTCGTAAACATTGATGCCCGGCTCCCGAGGCGAGATTTGAACCTGGAACCTTTGGCTCTTAAGTCCAACATTCTACCACTGCGCTACCACCGCGCTACCACCTGCCTAATGGAGTGTAATAGAATGGAACAAGTAGAATAACATGCATTATCACACTGTTCAATGGAGTAGTTGCTGAGGTCAAAGTTCAGCTAATTGGCACAAAGGCGCCAATGCATTATTAACCCTCTCCCTGTTGGATTTATTAACAATCCTTTAGGGCATCTCCAGTTGCCTCCAGCAGGGAAAGAGTTAACAGTAAAGCAGAGATTCCGTTATACCATGACAGGTAAAACAAAAACCATGTGTTCCCCACATGAAACGAGATCCAAGCTGCCATTGATCGGAATTCACTTACCTGCGGTATGAAAACGGTCTTCGGGGAGAAGCAGCGATAAATGTTGGGGCTCGGATATCGTGTCTGTGTGCAAATACCATAATTTTTCCTCTGTGTGTCATAATTTATCGTGAAAGCTTTTAAGTAAGGAGATAACTCTGATATTACTTCCTGTCTGTCAGATTAGTGTATGTTGGAACACAGGCTGCTGAATTGTTGTGAATAATCAGGAAAAGTATCTAGTGCGTGAACACTAGGGCCAGAAAGCCTTTTATGCCAATCAGTTCAGAATGTGTGGCCACTAATTTATAGGTTTTCTGTTCAAAGGCGCACAGGGGTTTATGGTGGGTAAATGGACTTTAAAAAAATCAATGAATGCATCATTAATTTCACCATGGCTGGAACATGTGAAACGTCAGTCGTGTTTAGTTATCGTAACAAATTGGGACTTTGTTGTTTCTTCTTAAACTAACAATTAACTATTGATCTAACCCAATCTGAAGAAAAGGGAATGGTTTAGTACTTTTCCTTAATAATATTGCACGTTTTGTGATTTGGTCAAAGACCAACAATGTCAAATAATATCAGCAGTCTATTAATATTCAGTTATAGAATGTTTTAATAAAAAGTAAAATACCAGTAGTATGTCTTTAATAGACAAGACCACCATAAAATGGAACTTATCACTATCAGGTTTCCAGTTGATAGCACAGGTCCCTATCTATAAGAACACATTAAAAAGGCATTTTCATCATCTCCCAAAATTAAGTGATTCCTCAGTGCCATTTTGTAGCAACAAAATCATGATTACATGAGCATGTGCACTCAATTCTTCACCGATAGCAAATTAATAGTATCTCCTGTAAGCAGACATTTTTGGGGGGTTTCACAATTCCTTTTTTTTTCTCCAGAATAAACATTGTCTGATAGCGGTGACTATATAAATTATTAAAGTGGCAAGATAATCTAAATACATAGGTCAAAGTTTCACATGTTTATTACATATTCTGATAATATATTTCCCGTACAAATAACTTTTTTGGGGGAAGTGGGTCTGTTTATATTTATAGTAAAGAACTTATCTTTAGAACAGAACACTGTTCTCATTGGTGATACAGTGTCATCTGCTGGTCATATGTTTTATATAATAATTTTAATATTTATCAATAATAATATTATGTAGAATAATATATATGCAAACAAATACAAAATTATGTAATATTGCATGCAAAAATCTTGGCACTTTTAGATCAAATTCATGACATATTGTTAATTTCAGGTTCGTGTTTTTCATGGACGTGGAGAATCCGTCTACGTCGATGAGGATATGTGTCAACAAGTGTCCACACGACAATCTTGACGACCTGTCACAGGTAGCTCATTTCTCCAAGACAACCGGATCGCATCTATGTCGCTATGACGTCACGAAAGACGAGTACGAAAACCTGAACAGAAAACAGGGCATTGATGGACCTTGTCCCCTGACGCCCGTCAAAAAAAGGTAAATAATTTATACATTGAGTGCTGCTTTTAGTTGTACAATGCATTTCCATGATTTCAGGTGATATATCTTTTACAGATTCATGTTGGTAATGTACACTGTTGTGTAAATCTGTATAAATCTAGGTTCATATTTGTTCTCGCCACATATGGGTGAACTATTCCCGCAGTGACATTAAGCATTAAATAAATTGATCTTATTTGTTCCTATCAATTTAAAAAGTTTTAGGTATATTGGATACTGGCAGAGCTCAAACAAAATCACATTGATTCACATGCAACAACATAAACAGTAAATATTGCCATATGACTCACAGATCTTACCATGTGACTTGTGAATCTTTCCACATGACTAGTATACCTTACCACATGACTAGTTAGTAAGTCTTAATTCCACTTACTGTGGACTCTCCTCCCACCAAAAACAAACCACTGACATACTTCGTTTTCCGTAATTTTTTCGTTTTCCGTTCCAGCATGCCATTGTTGAACAGATGCGTCCCTTCGCCATTGTACGACCTAAAACACTTCGTCTCGGAGGAGATTATCGGATTCCTGAACAAGGGCGACATTTCCCAGCAGGTTCTCAGTGACCTCTACAACACCTGGAAGGAGATGATCATCCTGTGCTTTGTGGCGTTCTGTAAGTTCGTCTTTTCCCCCATTGTTCACTTCCTATTGTTTACTTCCTATTGTTTACTTCCTATTGTTCTTATTTTTCGGTTAAAGGCACATTGAATGCAGAAATGTTTTTTGACATGATCTGAATAAGATAGATTATTTTGGCAAAGGACATCATTTTAGAAGATGTTGAAAATTCTGGAGAAATATTCGAATATTCAGATACAGAGAAAATATGCCTTATGATATTAACAAAAATATATTGATTAAATTAAAGAAAATCCACTGTTTAATTTTTAATAATTTTTATATATTGGTAAATTATGAACACGAGATGAGGGAGTGTTTTTGTATATTATTCACAGAAAACATGTTAAACTAAAAGTTTTTGTAATAAACGCACATTGTAAATGGTTGAATAGTCTAGGGCTGAAGTTGACATGAAGTTGAAGGTATTGTTAGTACATGTACTGATATACTTTTTCTGAAAGGAACTAATTTTCAGGTTTTGATGTGAAGTACTAGCATCCATGAAACGTTTAATCTATTTTTTTTAGCCTAGTACAAAATACCTTTTGAGTGAAAAATTATTCTGCACACTAATACTTTCAGACGCAGCTGGTTGAAAGTTTCTAAAGATTAATTTAGTTCCAGGATTAGAAAAATAGTCTCGATACAAAATCCATATATTCTGGTCTATTCTTGGATTCTCTGAAGGAAGGTACCGATTCTTTATTTTTCTGACTATACCCATTTAGTTCGTGATTTGCTGGAGAAAATATCATTCCTGTCACACACAGTTCTATAGTTGGAGATCTACATTTCAGTTTCACAAGGAGCAGAGAGAAAAATCAATACTTAGAATACATGGCGCCAAATACGTACATAATATATACTGCCTGGAAAGGTCTAGTTCATTTTAATATGCATAAACAAAAAGAAAATTACATACCTGGTAGTATACATACAAAAAGATACATATAATAAGAGGGTGGGGCTAGCCCAATTGTAGAACATTTGAACTTCGGAGCCAAACGCCCAGGGTTCAAATCTCATTCTGGGAGCCCGGCATCAATGTTTGCGAAAGTTACCTTCCTGATGCGATGATAATAGGATACACAGTCTGTAGTGTGGCAATGCAGTATGCAGTTGTCATCCTTAGTCAGTGCGGTGCTCGCATGTTTACTGAAACATTGTTGCGGATTTCCTCCTGCCCTAAACTGACAAGCCATGATATAAGTGAAAGAATCTTGAAAATGGCTCTAAACTCCAATTTAAATAAAACCATCTATAATAACGATAATCCACCAAAGGTAGGGATTATGTAGAATTTAATATATTAAATATGAATTATTTAAAAATGCATTTGAAACATCTAGTTTGCAATGTTTCAACTGGATCGAAGCCCAGGCCACGTTCCAAAACATTTTAAGTATGATTTAACTCTCTCCATGCTGAAGGCAACCGTTGATCCCCTAAAGAGATATGTCTGTGACTAATCCAAAAGTGAGAGGGTTAATGCTCAACTCAGTTTTGTTCACAATAACATTTGAGCTGGATTATATTGTATTCAATAATGTTAGCAATCTCGTTGCCATGTCACAAATTGGAACCCACCCAGGGTACCCCAAGGGCGCGGGTGGTAGCGCAGTGGTAGAACAGTTGGACTTCTGAGCCAAGGTTCCAGGTTCAAATCCCGCCCCGGGGGCTCGGCATCATTGTTCGCGAAAGTTACCTTTCTGACGCGATATTGATA
>JAUTBT010034910.1:0-18211 GCA_032361225.1 Lepetodrilus schrolli
GTAATTACAGTTGTATCATTGTCTTTCAGATGTGCAAGCAGACAAAGTACTCTCACAAGGCATTTGCAGAACTCCCAACAACAAATAACTTCACTTTCAAGCTGTCTCAAGCTACGGTACTGCCTGTTGATTGTTTATATCTCAATCTAATAAGCATACACACAATGGATATATGAAGTGTTGTATTTTTGTGTGCCGAACACTAGTTTTAATTACTTTGGACTATTCCAGAATTAGGATTTTGGATTGTTGTTTAGAGCCGTTTTCAACATTATTTCACTCGTATCATATAAACCTTCAAACACTGACTGGAACCTACCAAAGATAATTGCATTTCTAGATTACAGATGTTGCATCCCTTCATTATGGTCTCAGAAAGAGCTTGCATGCTCAGTGGACTAGCATATCACTATTAGAAAATGAATACCCTACTCAGACATACTGTACCAAGTCCTAGCCAGCCAGTCCTTGTTTTACCCCTGTACTCATGTAATGCTGAGTGGCAAGAGGTGAATAATGAGGGGAATAATGATGCCAGGTCCAATTCAAACTTGGGACCCTTGGCTCTGATGATCTACATTTGTGTGTTACCTCCTACCGAAACCATCCTGAACGTTAAAAAAACAAAGATATGTCCTTGGAACAGATTCTCCTGCTACAAATGATAGGAAGAGTACAGTCCAAATGAAAACAATAGGCATTTATCAAAGTTGAAGTGTATTGATCTTCAGTGGTTAATTCAAGACAAACCATTAACATTCTTCATCCAAGTCTGTGTGTGGAAATCTTTTCCTGGCTTGTGGTATTTGCTGGCACCCTTCAATCCCCACTCACACCCACAACCAAATTTACTTCTGTCTGCTTGTACATCTGAAAAATAATGATACAACTGTAATTACTGTATATGGTGATTCATAGTTTGTATAACAGATGTATATATAGTAGATTATTTAATTCAAACATACATAATGCATACTATTATTACTAATAGGACATTACTGTCAAAACATTTCATCTTGTAAATTAACATATATCACTTAAATCTGCCAAAACTATATTATGAGCAATTCAGATGTGAAAATTAAACTATTAGAAGCATTAACCATATTGCACCATTTCTGAAAATATATATTATATGGCTGCTTTTGTGATGGTGTCTGGAAGAATTAATATACATGTATCAGTGTATAATAGTATATAGTCAAAAAGCTTTGGTTGAAGTAGTAATATATTTAGATCTATACATGAAAACTAATAAAATGCATTTAAATTTTTTATTAGTATTTAAAATTCCCAAATGTTGAATTTTAGATAAACTGTAGTAGAATTGTTTAAAACTCTGTGTTATTTCTTATTCTCCCCCGGTATTAAATCATACCATCTAGCCTGAAGGGTATGGTCGCTTCATTCGCAGAAATTAAAATAATTATATTCTGTGCTTCGTTTTGCATTTACATGTACATGAAATGGGAGAAATTAGTAGACCTTTATAGCACGTCGTTTCGATGATTCACCAAATAACCAAACGTATATAAAGTAGTGGTTGTTCACCTAGGTGTGTGTATCATTATTCCTAAGAATCAGTCGTTGGCACTCATTATTAAGGTCTGGTGCAATGTTTAAATCGATGATCTCTTTGTTGTTTACATTTCGCAAACAGTCGTCCACCATTACTCCTACAAGTTGCTTCTAAACACGGTAGATAATTGTTAATGATTTTTTTTTAAATATGTACTGTATTAATGACATTTTTTCTAGTTGTGTGGTGCCGTTAGAATTCCTTTGTCCATTTTCAGTAAGCCCACACGGTAAAATACCTACTCACTGTCGCCATGTTTTAACTGCATCACAAGCCGCCATTCGACAGCCATTGCAAGGGTCAGTGTACAGCATAGTGGTAGCCCACGTGACTGGGAACCAGGCTGAAATGTAGGAAGGTTAGATGTTCCCAAGCTTGTACAAGATCTAGTCAGTTGTGGAAAATGTCGACAGCGGTTGTGTTAGGAGGTGGCATCAGTGGACTGGCAGCTGTGTATTATCTGCAGAGAGTTAGTTCTGCCAGATTTACTAAGGTATATATCGTTATGATGAAACGAACACTTTCATCAGAGAATGTAGGCTTTTTCAGATCGTGGCTCATTCGGACCTTGGCTCATTCGGCCGTGGTTAATTTGGACCTATGACAGTGAGTGAGTTAGTGAATGATTGTTTTACGTCACTGCGGGAATCTTTCACCCATGGGCTAAGACAATTTTTTCCCCAATAGCATTTGTCATTGAAATGTATTAAGAAAATGACAGGTTAATTTGAATTTATGTTATGGTATGTTAAAAGTGTCATATAATTATTTTATATATTTTTTATTTATATTTATTATTCAACATTTATTTTAATTTCAGTTACTCTTGGCCAGCAGGGTTACCCCTTTGGCTCAGTTGGTAGTGCATTGGACTCACAATCCAGCAATCCAGCAACGGGTTCGAATCCCCAGATCAGCACAGTCCTTGGTTACATATATTATATAGATATATTGATAGTTGATATTTTGACATTGATCTCCAGATAATCTTGCTTGAAGCATCTGACAGACTAGGTGGATGGATGAGGTCTACAAAGTATGAAAATGGAGGCATTTTTGAACATGGACCTCGAAGTCTTCGCCCTGTTGGTGAAGTAGGCTTCAACACGCTGCTTCTGGTAAGAACCTGTTGTTGGTTATCCAAACGACTTGTCAGTTTAGGGCAGGAGGAAACCTACAACATCCATAGCACTGAATGTTGCAGTAAATCTGAGAGCCTCGATTGGTATTGACAGACCAAGGATGATAACTGCATTGCCATGCTACAGTCAGCACATCTTATCAATATTGTGTCAGAAAGGTAACATTTGCAAACCTTGATGCCAGTTTCCCGTGGCGGGATTTGAACTTGGAACCTTTAGCTCTGAAGTCCAATGTTCTACCACTGCACTACCACCCGCCCAAAGGTATCCTACGGGCTAGTAGAAATTTTGTTATTTATATCATTATTCAGGCGAGTACGTTTTAAGTTAAGTTCCATCCCTGGATCAGTAGACATTGTCACTGTACATGTAGTTCTTTGTTATGAGACGATTGTACACACTATGGCTAGTGGCTCCAGGATGAGGTGGGGGTGGGGATATCTGGGTGCATGGGGTGGGGATATCTAGCTGGGGTGGGGATATCTGCATACATGGAAAGGGGGGGGAATATTTGAGTGGGATGTGTAGGGATCATACTATGAACCCTGGTGGGGTGGAGATATCTGGGTGAGGGTGGGGATATCTGGGTGAGGGTGGAGATATCTGGGGCATGGGGTGGATTGAGGAACAGGGATCATATCTTTTATTCGGCCACATTTGTATGTTATGGTCGACATACACTGTAGAAAAATGAAAATTAATATGCATACATGCCACACACGCGCGCGTGCACACATGCACACACACACACGTGCGCACGCACACACACACACACACACACACACTCACACACACACACACACACACACACACACACACACACACATATAACCATATTATTAATATGTACTAAAAATAATGTGGTATCAAACTCTTGAACCACTCTTCTGTAATCTGGTAATAATGTGAATCTGGAAGTGGATTTGACAAGATTCTCACTTCTATATTTATTTCAAACAGTAGTTTTTTTTTTGTCTGATGACATTCTCATTTCCATATTTCAGGCAGAAGATTTAGGTTTGTCTGACGAGATTCTCCCATCATTGTCAACCAGTGCAGCAGCCAAAAACAGATTCATCTTCGCCAATGGACAAATGCACACACTGCCGAATAGTAGGTACCATAAGTACCCTAATAATTAAAAAATTATTACATTTGTAGCTGTTTGAATTATTAGAAAAATAAGAAAATTAAAAATGATCTGTGTTCATATTATTAGGGACAACCAAATTGAAGTACAAAATATGGTTGTAAATGAAATGGTAAATAAATGAAGGATTAAAAAAATATATATATTTTTTTAAAACACAATGTTTGAATAATTAGAAAATTACGATTTAAAAAAATTGGTCATGTCTATATTTTTATGGTAAAGAAAACATTATTTTCAGCAATTAATTTAGGTGGTCGCACTATTAGAGGGTTTATATTATTATGGTAGTTACGGTGGCAATGTAGAAGTATTATGTATCCTGAGTATTCACAGTTATATAGTTGTATGTGATCAGTGTGTGAAATCACTGGCCAGGGCCATATAGGAAGCCTGGAATATTTATGAACAAAATTATAACTAGTTTTCACTTGCATATTACTTTATTAGTAATTTTTAAACACTGCTTTAAGTAATGTTTCAAGATTTTTACTTTTAAATGTTTCAGGTTTCAAGTCCATAGTCACAACACAATCTCCCTTTTCCAAGCCATTGCTATGGAGCGTTTTTAAAGAGATACTCACCAAGAAATCTGACAACTCCCAGGAGACCGTCCATAGCTTTTTTACAAGGAGATTTGGACTAGAGGTATGATTTCTTTAAAGCTCTTGACATAAAGGGAGATAATTATGTTAACATTAATAATGGACTTGATTCACTGGCTTTCATAGGAATGTGATGGACTGAATAATCCTGTATGTGGCTTCAGCTACTTTTCTTTTTTTTTTTTTGAAATGGGGTTTTAAGTCGCTTTCAAGATTCTTTCACTTATATCACGACTTGTCAGTTTAGGGCAGGAGGAAACCCATAACATCCGTAGTGCTGAATGTTGCAGTAAACCTGCGAGCATCTGCTGGTACTGACAAGACCAAGGATGATAACTGCATTGCCACTCTACAGACATCGCATCCTATCAATATCGCGTCAGAAAGGTAACTTTCACGAACATTGATGCCGGGCCCCCGGGGCGGGATTTGAACCTGGAACCTTTGGCCCCGAAGTCCAACTGTTCTACCACTGCGCTACCACTTGCCATGTGGCTAATCAGTTATGGCCAACTAAAAGCGTTGCTGTATTATGAAACCTGATGGGTACTATCACTACCTGGGAGACTGACAACTCACGATAAGTTAATTACAATGTCTTCAGGTAAAGTAATATGGTATAAGAGAATCTTGAAAGTGGCTCTAAACCCCAATTTAAAAAGATAATAATTAAAAACATGGTGAAAAAAATGTGTGTGATAGAAATGTCATTGGGAACGTTCTGTATTTGTGCTCTGAATTGACGCCTTCGTCCGTTTGTATGCCTGCGAAGCTCAACGGACATTTCAAAGGGGCTTGGCTTAGGTTAATTCTATAACAATATATATGCAGACTGCCATTGGGATGGACGGTGAAATACAAACCTGCATGCTCTGCCCCTGCTGATTGCTGTGTTTGGTGCAGATAGACTCGTAGTAATCATAATATGTCAGAAAAGACTTCTCCATCACCTCACTGTAAATAAAATAACAAACTTGGTCATCAGCATACTCTTGAGGTAATAATGAAGATGTTTTCGCCAGATATTATTTACCTGAAAATAAGCAATGCTCCTGTGTTAGTGGATATGCAGTGGACTATTCCACTGGTAAATTCATAACAGTTAGATAATGTTTCCCTTACAAATACTATTTTGCTAGTTAGATACTATTTACCTAACAAATGGCCATATGAAATACTAATGCAATGGACTATTTCACTGGTACCAACTAACAGTTAAGAGGGGGTATAGCACAGTTTCTCATTGTCAACGGTGGCCAAGTAGTCCGTAGAAAATGTAGTTTTTGCTTACATTCCATTGTCTGTGCCCTGGTATATTTGTATGTTAAGTAATATGCATGGTATTGTGTTCCAAATGAAGTAGGTTCCACGCAGTTTAATTGCAATCTAAATTTATATCACTACACCTGTATGATAGGAAGGCGTATGCATTAACAATGTGCAGTTGTTAGGCCAATATTGCTGGTGCGTTCCAGCCATGCAAGTTGTTGATTTTTACTACTTGTCTTCCACAGCATTTTGCCAAATTCAGACGTGATTGACCCCCTCTATTTATATGAATATTTGGGCCTTTCTGTACAAGTGGGTGTAAAGCTAGTGCATGCTAATTGAATAGTTTAGCAACAACAGCCTTGCGCACTAAGCTGATTTATATGATAAATGATAGTGGAAAGAAACTGTGGTATGCCTACTATTTACCAAACAAATACTATTTACCTAACAGATACTATTTTCCTAACAGATGACCATGTGTAATGGATTATTTCTACTGGTACTCAATGGACAGGTGGTAGCACAATGGTAGAACATTTGGATTTCGGAGCGAAAGGCCCGGGTCCAAATCCCATCCTGGGAGCCTGGCTTCAATGTTCATGAAAGTTACCTTTCTGATGCAATATTGATAGAATGCACAGACTGTAGCATGACAATGCAGTTATCATCCTTGGTCTGTCAGTACCAGCCCTAAATACTATTTACCGAACAAATACTATTTACCTAGCAGATACTATTTTCCTAACAGATAGTATTTTTCCTAACAGATACTATTTACTATTTTCCTAACAGATAATATTTTCCTAGTAGATACTATTTTCCTAATAGAATACAGATACTATTTACTATTTTCCTAACAGATACTATTTTCCTAGCAGATACTATTTACCTAACAGATACTATTTACCTAACAGATGAGCTTCACTGGTACTCACTTGAGGGCAGGCGGACAATGACAGCGATCTTCCAGCATGTCACAGACAGCGACTCGCAGAGCCTCGTGACAGATGATCTCGTTGTACCGCTTAGCGTCACCAGCATTCCGCTCCTGAGACACACAGATGGAAGGAAAGAACAAATTAATCAATGAATAAATGAAACTTGACAAAATATTCAAAGGTCTGACCTGTTCTGGTTAGATATAATTTTGCAATGAATGCTATTGTCGACGAAGAATTAATAAAAGTAATGCATTAAGTCGCAGCAGGAATATTTCACCAATATGGGTTGCAGAAAAAGACGAATATTAAAGTGTATCCTGGAAGAAAAGACTACTTGAAAGACAACTTGTTTTCTAAAGTTGCTCTTGGGAATATTGAACTTCTTTACATAAAATGAGCAATATTTATATATAACAATTATTAATAATTGAAAAGTTTCATCAGATAATTACACAGACTTCTGACAGTACTAAATCAGAGTGGTCTATAGCAGTGGATGAGGTACAGTTCAACCAATGTACACCAAACTTACTCTCTCAAAGCCTGGTTCATTGTGGTATGGCTTCTCATTGAGGAGAGACTGTATAGAGATGAGTACTGTAGACAGGCTTTGAGCAGGGCTCCACGCAGGGCCAGACCAGGTACTGCGTAAGAATAAATAATAATAATAATGTGAACATTAATATTGCGCCAAATCAACGCTGTAAAGCATGTTCATAGTGCTACATTATTACAACCCAAGCTGCCTGATAAGGCGCTAGAAGGGTTACATTCACAATTCTATGAGGATGAAGTCAATGGAACTAGAATCTTGAAATATTGCCAAACACTGAACCACTACAAGACCTTAATCCAGCAAGACTGCAACTGTGGCATGTCTACTATCAGACACTAGTGAAAGGCACTGGTCAGACACAACATAGACACTGGTCAGACATGACACAGACACTGAATAGACATAACACAGACACTGAATACACAAGACATACACTGATTAGACACACAACACTTCCATTGGCCAGATACTACACAGAAACAAAGACACAACACAGCCACTGATCAGACACAACACAGACACTGATTAGACACAACACATACATTGGCCAGATACTACACAGAAACAAAGACACAAGACAGACACTGACTAGACACAACACAGACACCGACTAGACACAATAGACATTGGTCAGACATAACACATACATTGGTAAAATACTACACACACAATAAAGACACAACAAAGGCACTGGTCAGACACAACACAGACACTCGCTAGACACAACACAGACATTGGTCATACACTGGTCATACACTGGTCAGACACAACACAGACATTGGTCAAACACTGGCCAGACACAACACAGACACTCACTAGACACAACACAGACATTGGTCATACACTGGCCAGACACAACACATACACAACAAAGATACAACACAGACATTGATCAGACACAACATAGACACTGACTAGACACAACGCAGACATTGATCAGGCACAACACAGACATAGTAAAGACATAACGCAGACAGCGGGCACACAACACACAGCCGCTAGAAACTCACCCGATGATACTAAGGCACACCTTCCCATTCTTGTAGAGGTTGGGGTTAAATCTCACACGGCCATCACCAGTGGTCATCAGTTTGACACGCGGTGCATGCAGAGGATAATCGGGGGGACATCGGATCATGAAGTAGAAGAAACCACCTTCGTACGGTGTGTCGAACGGTCCTGTGATCAGTGCGTGGATCTAAGACACAGCATCATAGGTCAGCCACATCGAAGGACTTTCATTTTGAAGTTGGAAATGTTTGGAAATACTTAAGTGAGCAACATGACTGGATTACTATGTTGATGACATGGTTACTAATGTGTATCTGGATGTTTGGGAAAATATGGTCACAATTTATATTAATCATGTACAAATCAGTTGACATAATTAATTATAAGATATGCTGTATAAGATATACAGTGAACCCTCGGTATACCGCTACTTCATGGGTCCACGAAGTATCCCCCCCCCCTCCCCCGTGTTATTGCATATAGCGTTATATGGAGAGATCATGAAGCAGTATTTTGGATTTAACCGAATCCGCGATGCAATGAATGGGGGTTCACTGTATATAAACATTCAGTACAAAACACACAAATGTGATTGTATGTGTTTAAACAAATCCGTGAAGTTGTTTTTATAGTTTTTATTTAATTGGGGCTTAGAGCTGCTTTCAAAATTATTTAACTTATATCATGGCCTGTCAGTTTAGGACAATAGGAAAAAAGCAACATCCGTAGCACTGAATGTTGCAGTAAACCTGCATGCACTGGCTGGTACTGACAGACCATGGATGATAACTGCATTGCCACTATACAGACAACACATCCTATCAATATCGCATCACTTTCGGAAACATTGCTGCCAGGCTTTAAACCTGGAACCTTTGGCTCCAAAGTCCAATGTTCTACCATTGCTACCACCCACCCCTAACCAGTAATTGAACAAACGATTCTAAAGACTGACCTTAGTGATGTCATCTTTGTCTGGGACAATGCACATTCCTGGAGGAGGCTCATTATAGATGGTCATTATGTCTCTGGAAATACACACAGTAGTAAATGAAGCTATCAAGGAGATAAATTGTCAAAGGTAGATACTCAGAAGATATTGGGTATAAGCCACAAGATAGCATTACAGACAGGAAACTTTAAAACAGAAATAAACAGAAGACACTAAACCCATCAAATAAAATTAGTTCATAGCACTGTAAAGTGTAAAGTTTCTAATTCATTAAAAAAAATAAAAACAGTGCTTCAAGAGAACAGTTAATAATTGCCACGACTCCATCAGTGTGAAAATTGACAGTTCCCAATGCTAGTACATTACATTATCATCTCACTATAGCAGGTTGTAGGCAGGTAGCCATTGCATAATAGGCCACTGAACAGGCACTTTAAAACTGTTAACATTAATTAAAATACAGTTGCTCAGCTTTAGCATTGGAAATCTATCCATTATCTCTCAGTCATGGAGAGTTGTGTGACTCATTATTAGAATATAGGATAGGAAATCTGTAGTAGTATTGTAGAGTCGTGTGAGTTTTCAACTTGTATTTTTCAAACATTACTTCCACATCATAAAATATCTTGACATTAGGATCGAACTCACTCTTTCTGATTATGAATCATATGCTCTACCGCCTGAGCTATGCAGGCTACGAAAATATTAACACAAACTCATCTACTCTTGAAACAGTGAAAAGCACCCATTAACTGCACATGCTCCATGATGTGTTCATGCAAATGCAGACTGCCCATGCAGAGGTCAGTCATTGCACGAGGTACATGTGAACAAAATGGTATTGAGAATTGAGGCTCCCTATGTGACACTGACAATTTCCAATATTCATTTTGGAAAACTATCTTATTTTTTGGTCACTAGGGATACAACACAAACTAATGATGAATGCAATGTTGTTAAATATACTTTAATTCACTGTATTATAAGTAGGAGAAAGGCCTCATATCTGTCCATTACTGAGAGGTAATGGGACTCGAGGCCCCTCGTCTCCATTACCTCTCAGTAATGGACAGATACTCAGCCTTTCTCCTATACTTCAATTTGGTAATTACTTGCTGCACTAGACCATGCATGAGCAGAACTGCTTGTCAGCCAATTAGTGGATAGCCTGGTCAATGCTGGTCAAGCCCTGGTGCGCATTTTTCCATGTATTTGGTAATAGCTCATATGGCCAGATTTGTTTTTATTCATGATGCACGGATTCTGAATTCAATATTTTGACTAGGTAGTACAACACTACACCAAATCTCAAAATTCTCCTTGAAAAGAACATGTCATAAATCAAAATGGACCTCTGTAGACAGAAAAAACATTACTTTGTTCGAATCCATTGTAATTTTGTATGTACCTTATCAGGATAAATTGCCAGCACCTTTCAAATTTGCTCGAACTCCATCGCATCCTATGCCGGTGTCGATGCATTCGTAAAAGACATGGTTTGATGTGAAAAGTTGAAGTCTAAAACGAAATAGTTTAAACATTGTCACCATGATTACGGCCGGAAATGTTTATTACAGGTTAATCTGTTTCATTTTATACTTTTGACTTTTCACATCAACCTACATTTTTTTAGTATGCATGCGCCAACACTGGCATAGGATATGATGGAGAAAACGAGTTGGAAAGGTGCTGTTGATTTATTCTGATTTATTCCTATTTATACGTAAAGAATGTCTATGGAGGTCCATTTTGATTGATGACGTGCTTTTCAAGGATAATTTTAAGATTTGGTGTAGTGTTGCCGCTGGACTTGGCAGCGCACTTTGCTCCAATAGCCATCATAGGAGGATTATGGCCATAAAGTAAGTGTAGCTCAATTCATTTCGCGAATTAAACAAAAGGAAATCTAAAATTTGTAGTTCCTACCTTATAATTAATCATTTATCCCATTAAAAAAACACTGATCCAAATGGAAACACAACCCAAGTTTAAAAACATGGCGAAAGTTTGACTGCATGCCTAATTTTTGGTACCAGAATCACAGTCACCTATATTCAATAATTCTGATACAGTAGGTTTGCAGTCACAGTTATTTCCGGTTTTGTAGAACTGGGTATTCTGTTATCATGAGTGTTGCCAATCATTTATGAAAGCACAGGGCATTCTGTTTATGTGTTATTTGTGATTTACAATGATGCTGCATTTTATACCATAGCATTAATTAATTCCACACGTTTTCTTTGAAAATAGTGGAAATTTCAACTGTAGTTTCACCGATGTTTCTGGAATTTGTTTGCGAATGATCTACCTGGCAAGCCTGTATTATTGATTACAGAACATATCTCGTTATAACGCGATAAAGCCATGCATAACCGAACCGAACGATATCAGCAAAGTATTATCACTACCCGGCCATAAAAAGGGTCAACCCAGGATACTGCAATGCGACTGTCACAATAATCAAACCAAGTTTATCCATATAGCGTTTCTAAACTGCAATTTATCACTGAAACAGTAGTTAAAATGAAACTTCTTAGTTTGCTGATCTCATCTGAATCTATTTTGAACTGTTGAATATTCGAGTCGTAGATTGTTTCGGTAGTTCCTTGTTCTGCGCGCATACCGTTTAATTCGCAAGATACATTGTTGTGTGGGCCTTTCTTTGTCCCAATCTGTACATTGACACGGGTCCCAGTTAGTGGCCGTCTGCATAGGGCCATCATCTGTAGCCAACAACTCCAAAGTATCTTCCAAAGCCGTCGCCATGATCAGATGATTTTTGTTGTTCTGCCGATTTCCTACTTCCGGTTGGTAGCAGAAAATGTTTATGTTAGGGTTACAGTTAAGGAAGAAAGTTGTGATCGATACCAAACAACTTTGCTTCAATATATCTAGTCATTTTAGTTAAAGTATTGAAGTATCGTTTATATTGATAATCGAGAATATTAGTTTTAGCCAATTAAAATCCGTGGCGACTATTTGATCCGCCTCGTACAAAGTATCACACAAAAACTATAAGACATAGTAAGGTATTACTTCTGAATAAAGTTACTTAACGTGTTACTTTTGTAGAAAATGTATTACATAGTATCTGTAGGTAATATATTTAATTAGCTATTCAAAGTTTTATAGTGTACTAGATTATTTAGTGGATTGTCATCTTGAGTGCAAAGGCTTGAATCGTCATTGGGACGTTTCGCGCACTTGTTGTACGTCAGTTCTATTTTTAGACCATCGAGCATCACATGATCGAAAACAACCAATCGGATGACGAACATATGTGAAGAGTTCGGCAAACGTCTGTAAAACGTTTCGTGTGAAATAATCCACCGCGTAGGTTTTTTCCCCTTAGTTGCTGTTCAAACGTCCATGAGAGAGGGTGTACTTTATGGATTGAATTATCGGTAACGCAATTTGTATTGTAACTTGTTGTTAATAGCTCTAAATTTATCAATTTGATAACGTAGGAGTTTTATTAATAAAGTAGCTATTTGGTTTTGAAACGTAATTCCTAATTGATCTAGGCATTAGATCTATAACAGATCGCACATTTACGCCAGTGATTAAAATGGCTGCTCTATCTTTTGATGATTTAATCGAGGTCGACACTGTCGGTGTACCATTTGAGTTTGAGGGAGTCCCTGACAATCTGTTTGAGCTGGGTGACACGTCATGTGACCCTGTTCAGACGGATCAGGTGATGGTTTCAGGAAAGTGTTCAAAAACGTCGCCATTCCACCAATCTGACAGTGGCATGTCGGAGGATTTTGACAGTGTTATTGGCAGTCCAGTGGCTGTTAACGATTCAGTGGATATTGGTTCGGGGAATTTGTTGGATGACCTCGTCGATTCTATGGAGATACAGCCGTTCTGTAACGGAGCTGACAAAGATCTGGCAGACTACTTTGGTGGATCGCCAGACACTGATAGCAACATGGTCTCCGTGAACACTAAGCTTGAAACGCAATCCTTGGTTTCAGACTATTCCAATCCAAGTTCGCCAGAATGTCTTCCGCTATTGAGTCGTACTCGCCGAGTGAAACCATGCAGGAGAACCTCTGTCGTACCCAAGGTAATTGGACCACAAAGTCTATCCACACGGTCTTCCAACATCTTCGTTGATAGGGTTAAAACCATAAAAGTCCTGAAAGTTATCAAAACTTCTGGATCGTCCGACACGGCAACCGAGGTACTTCAAGCCTTGGATGACCGCAACAAGAAGAATGCCGTCCAAGCGAGAATCAACCGTGAAAGGAAGAAGCAGTATATCAAGTGTCTGGAAGATGAGATCCGAGGACTCAAAAGTGAAAACGGACAGTTGAAGTCTGAGAATGAAAGGCTGAAAATGAAATCCGAGACCCTGGAAGAAGAGGTGGATTATCTGCAAGCAGTTCTAGCTAATGACAGTAGTTTGTCGCGGTTGCTGGGCAACATTGGCACTGTTAAGAATGTCACGCTGTCCTCGTCTATCGGATCGCGTAAGCGAACAGCTGACCTTGACCACAGCTACATTCCTGCTAAGAAGGGCACGGCCTCGGCTGGGGTTTGCCTCCATGTGGACAATGACACTGTGTCGCTCGAGTTCTGCTCCAAGTGTTCCAACATGGCGAAGACTGGCGCCAAATGACTCGTGACATGACAAGGGGGAGATAATCCTCTGTCGAAATGAAAGTGCTAACCGACTTGAACCACGAAGTCGGATGATTGTGTTGGCCGCTATGGTCATAACACTGCAAGTGCAGACGGTTTGCAGACATGATAAAAGTCCGGGTATTAAGATACCCGTTAAGCCAAACTGTCCTTTGTGACTAATCTGTACTTGTGTTCAATCACACATACGTGACAAATTGTACTAATTTGCCGTTTCTGTTCTTTACAACTGTTTATAATGACAATGGTGTTTGTATATTATTTGTAATAAGTTTTCTATGTGTGAAAGTTGAGATATTCAAATATGACTTTTCATTGTAGGCAATGTGCAGCAGTTGAGCATTGACATGCGATTTGACCATACGATGCCTGAATGGTTGCTTGGCAGAGTTTAGATTTATTTGGTAAGGTGCCCTCCACGGTTTTAGAAACTATCAATAACTGGTAGCTGCATTGCGTGCACCATCCTGGCAATTTCAGATCATGCAATGTTACTGAAGAGGTTCTAGTGTTTACATTTGGCTCTGTATTCACTATGCATCTTTTGTATAAAAATGCAGTTACCAGTTGATTAAATAATACGAGTATTTGCATTTCGTAAAACTGCAAGAATGCCTTTTGATGTTCATTCTTTTTCCAAAATTGTAACGAGTTTTTGAAAAAGAAAAGAAAAGAAAACACGAGGGTGGAATATCCCTCTCTTTTGCATGCCTGTAGATTTGAAGTTCTACGAGAACTTACACCATGTCATCTTTTGTACACAGTTTCACGAGAGAGCAGAATGAAAGGCGTTGCCTAGTCGGCATTTGAGAAAACCAGAATTATCAAGAGGGAAACGTTAATGTTACCATGGTAACAGGTAATGGTAACCTCGGTAACATGGGTTTGTTGTGGTCTTTGAAAAATGATGTGTAAAATTGAACTGGTAAGTTGCTGTGTCAGTTGCACTGTTTGCTGTCTGGTCAGTAGCGTAGCTTACTCGTTGAATTTTACATATATTTGTTTTTTTGTATCTGTTCAAATTGAGCATAAATATTAACATTTTGTGTGAGAAGTAAATTTAATGTTTTCTAATTCTAAACATTTAAATTCAAGACGTAATTCAGCTGGGAATATTTGAAACCCTGTTTATTATTTAATTTCATTCATCAAACTTGTTAATTTTATGCTAGTTTGTTCAGAACGACCTTGTATGATATGTTAGAAATGTTTTTTATTTTTCAAGTTTTCTTACTAATGATGTGTTCCAAGAACAACCAAAAAAAGTACTGTAATAAAACTTGTGTTATATAATTTGACCAGTTTGTTTGATTTGCTAGTTAAATGTTAGGGCATATTAACAGTATTTGCAGATCGAGTCGGGAGAGTTAATGAAATGAGACTACACAGGAATCCAGGAAGGTGACGTGGTGTTCTAAGAGCTGCTCGAGACTATCAACGGTTGTAGTCGAATATTGGCCAAACTAATCTGTTATAAAGTTGTGCAATTGAATGGTACATACGTGAAAGATATTCAAGACTACTTTTGTAAGGGCATCATTTTACGTAATTTTTTTTTCAGTAGTAGAATGTGCCATGTACAGCTGATAAGTGAATGTTTTAACTTTTTGTCATCTGTATAACCTTTGTTTTTTTAAAGGTGTGCAAATGATGGACATCAATGAATGTTTGGAAACTTGTTCATGTTCATTTGCACCCCTCTGATGAGGAATTAATTTTGGAATGCAGCAGATCTAAGACTAAGCTACTTCCCTTCAAGTGCTGTGTCAGTTTGGAAGTATTTTGGTCTGCCATCTGCATACAGTACTGTTAGGGGAAATGCTATTTAAGGAAGGTTATTTTTTAACTGTACAAAGTGACCTTGTTTATCCAAAATATGTGAAAATTCTAGCAATTTGATTTGTTGTGCCAGTAGTTAAAAGTTGTGACATCATAAAAGACTTAAACTTTCACAATGGAAAGGCATGATTATTCGCAAATCCACTTTCTTGAAAGTAGGTAAATCTATTGCAATTTTGGGTAAATTAGTTTGTGACTCAAATACAAAATTGATATTGTATAAAGCTAAAGAACTGATGATGCTACATCACAACAGTGGTTTATTTACTTTCAAATTATTGATAACTGCTCATTTTCCTGGCCGTCTTTTTGTTTATTTACGTGAATGGCTGGGATGTGAAACCTTTCAACCATCTGAGGTAAAAGAACCCATTTTGATGTGTTTCTGTATCATTTCATGCCCAAAAGTGCAGATTATTGCAAATATAGCTCTTATATATTACATAAGACCAATAATAAAAACAGGCATAGGTAAATTTAGTCCAAACTGATCATTGATGTCAAGACATTGGAACAAGGACATTCTACTGAGTATGTTTAACCCTATCCCGGCTGTATTAGGCACAGAGACGGCTCTTTATGGCATTTCCGGTTGCCTTCAGCATGGAGAGAGTTGAACAATATGTAGCCTTTTTATTACTTTCTTTTCGAATTTGATTGAAATTGCACATCCCATTATCAA
The DNA here is from genome assembly GCA_032361225.1 of Lepetodrilus schrolli. Lineage (NCBI taxonomy): Eukaryota > Metazoa > Mollusca > Gastropoda > Lepetellida > Lepetodrilidae > Lepetodrilus > Lepetodrilus schrolli. The sequence continues at coordinate 16,380 of JAUTBT010034910.1, forward strand.
TATGATCTGTCTGTTTGTTCTTTTCTTTTAACGTGCAATACTAGTACTACAGGGTTAGAAGTTCCTATTCACCTTGTGGCCTGATCCATTTACCCTAGTGTTATCCTACCGGCTAGTAGAAATTTCATGTTTTGTTATTTATATCATCATTCAGGCGAGTATGTTTTAAAGTTGTTCCATACCTGGTACTACCATAAGAAATAGTACTATATTGGAAACTAGGTAGAATAGTTTGGCCAATATTTGATACACCTAGGCCTAGGAAGCGCATGCGTTGTTGTCTGGTAGACGTGGAAAAGAAAGCATACAACTTATATTTGTAGTAGCAGGTTACCAGTTACTGGCCCACCATACAAGAGATTGCTGAAATGCAGCCCCAAAAAAATTGAATATGTGGGTTTCAAATCATGTTTACACAGACATCTTGCACTAAGTTGCAATGAAATTATCAATATTTGTAGAAACCTTTAGTTTTCCCATGTTCAACTTCAAATACTAGAATTCCTGTATAATAACGTCACATAATTTTGTTGATCATGTGATATTATTCACTATCGAATATCCGCTGTGATGTAAAACAATTCACTCGCGTGTCGAATACCACATGCTAAAATTATTATTTTTTAAATTGTGGGGAAAACTAAAGGTCTGTTAATTTGGTATGGGTGAAATATTCCCGCTACGATGTAAAGCACTAATTCATCCTCATCGATTTGGTATGGTGTGCTGATAATGGCCAAGATAATTTCGCTTGTGTTGGTAACAACTCTGGGAAGAGGAAGAAATCTGTAGAGCTAAGTGTTGTAGCACATGGCCCCCTTCCACAGAACGGTTTGTGTCAAATTTTAGGGACCTTTTACAAGTGTAACTATGTTTGCACAGAACACTTTTATCTTTACAATAATTTTAGCTAACCTTATTCTCAAGAAATGTAGTGATACCTGCTCTGCTGCTCTTTAGGGCATATCTGGTTGTCTCCAGCATGGAGAGGGTTAATGCTATAGGTTTGTACACAAGTTGTAGATGGTCCCTAAAATTTTACTTTAAATCAATTGTAGCTACAACTGTTCTGAGCTATGGGCCCTGGTTGGAGTTAACAACCAATGAGAGCTGTAATGTAGATACATTTTATCCGGATCGAAGCATCAAATTAAGATCCTAATCCTAATGTTGATGCCTGAGAAATCCAACAGCTGGTTCTAGGTTCTGAAGTCTATTGGGGGTACGGTGATGGAATAGTTTTGAATTTTTTAAATATAGATATTCTAGATTTATGTTGAAAAAATATATATATATAAAGGGGACATGCTACCAGTCTACTGGTCTAGGTCAGCTGCCTCGCAATCTAATATCTATAACAAGGGAGGGCAATTTTAAATGTGTATATTGTTAAGCTCGGTAGTTGTCTTAATGGTACCGTTTTCATCTCTGATAACCATGAACGAACTTGCTGAAATTAAAAAATAAAATTACAATGAATCATCCTAGGTGTGTTGACTGAAGTTCAAGGACTCGTGCACTTCTCTTTTGTGGTTTGTTAAACATAAATATTAACTAGTCTTGCAGGAAATTCAAAGCTATACTGTAAACCAGGAAATTAATGCGAGCAGGATATTAATGCGAACAGTGCGACTGGTTTGTGGTCGCATTTAATTCCTATGCATTAAATACATTCTGTATTTTAAGACCAAATCGAATAATGTGTACCCTAATTTCGTGCACTCATCCGTAGCATGAAATTGCTCATATGTTTACGGTTGTTGCAGACATAACCTGTATATGCAGTATACTATGTAGTATTGAATTGGTTGTGTTGTTATAATAATATACTA